>JAVXUP010002443.1:0-131798 GCA_033070095.1 Escallonia herrerae | reverse complement strand
TCGGACGCTTAAATCCTGGTTATATAATAAGAACATCATGGTATGATAGGTGCCTGACATTCCCATTCGATATGTGTCCAACTTCTCCAGCACGTAGCCGGGCTTCATACTTGATTTCATATATGAGTTATTAATTAAGTATATACATGTGGCCCCTTTTCTACATATTAAGATTTAAGAAAGCAATGAATGTGTATGCCCAGTTTGTGTACGCGTTAGACTTCATCGGCCCTTTATACATGCTGATGGGTGAACGAGGAAGGAGTATGATGCCTGTAGTGGTTGCCGTTGTGGTAGGCATGAGGTGATCAGGAGGTAGAGATACATATATGTATATAAGAGAGAGAAAGGGAGAGAGTGAGAGGAATTGGACCCTTAGAGAAAGATCAAATTCGTGGAAACGAAGGACGGAAGGGTCATCTTTGCATATTAAGGATAACTAGGGTTAGCTGCCTCATTGGTGGAAATGGCAGATCCGAAATGGGGAAGACTTTTGTTATCTAGGACAATGCTCTTTCATTACCCAACTCCAACATCAAATTATGGACAAAGTCTATAATAATAATAATCATGACTCAACAGAGAGTCCCAGCATCAAAATGCAAGCTATGATGAACGTAGAGAAGTAGAATCTGCCAGAGCAGACCCTTACTGAATGTTAATATGGCTGAGATGAAGTTTAATTTGGCATTCATAGTGTATGAAATTCAGATTAAACGCAAAGTTCTACTGCAAAAATTACATATACAGATAAAGGACACCAGAAATTTTGAAAATTTACTTCATCAACTGGCTTTAATTGTTAAAGTAAGCAACTCAAAATGCACACTCACCCTATTCATTGAGTAAAGGGCCTCCACCATTTGCACAGATCGGTTTCGCACAACAGCAGCCACCTTAACATCAAACAAACCAAAAATCACAAACTGCCTGACATTCTCCCCCTTTATAGAGAGGAAACTTGTTTCAAAGACTCCTAGCATGTACAGGTTATAAAATCAGTGAACATCAAACATACACCTAATCGCAATTATAACTTTTTTATTTTTTTATTTTTACACATAAGTTTACAACTTATCCCAACTTTAACTAATCCCAACTACATAATACATGAGTTTTTTTAACTAATGTGCATTTAGAGAAAAAATAAACCTTCTTCCAATCCTTCCCGTGCTTGCGATACGCATCATAGAAACGCCCCAGCTCTTCCTTGCTCCATTGAGGCCCCAACATGTCAGACAACTTCCTCTTCTGCAAAGAATTAGACAGTGATCAGTTGCTTTAAAGACTATTCCAAGGGCCAATGTTCTAAAAATCAGCAATTATCATCTGTCCATGTGCATGAAGTAGCACAAGATCCTAAGTGCACACCCTCTGATATCGAACATTACAACGGCATAAATGAAAACATACACAAGAACAAGGGAAGTATTGTCATAGCGGTAACAAAAAAAAACAGGATTGGAACGAAGGCAAAACTCACCCGCTGATTCTTTTTATTGGCATTCTCTCCATCTTTACTTGGAGAGACTTCATTAATATATGAAAATCGTTTATTCACACTTCTAGATTTCCTTGTTGGAGCCATGATTAAGTTCCTCAAGTCACCTAAACCAAGCAGCAGAACATGAGTAGACAAATAACATGAGAGTTTGAACAAGGACATCTACCAATCAAAATCGCGTATAAAAAGATTGTACAATCTTAAAGAGCTTCAGCTTATTATAGCCCAACTCCCATAAAACAAGTACTTAAGAGGAGAAAGAACTTGAAAATATAAATAAACAGAAAGGAGATCCTTCTTGTAAACTAAGACACGAGGTTGTTTTCTGATTTTATGTATGAAAAATATTCTCAAAGTGGGATCTCTCAGCCTTCAAACATTTATTCTAGTGTGATGGCTTGGTGTTTGTGTGGCTTTTGGTGGGGGAGAGGGAGGGGGGGGTGCCTTATTTGTCATGTTGCGCATAATTTATGTCACTTCATCCTATAGTTTGCTTAAACTAGATATGACAGCCACACAGTTTTACATCTCTGCCTAAACTTGACTAGTCATATCATGAGCAAATGTAGCTACAAAGCAATACAACAATCATAGCAAGCATGATTCTCGTGCATTGAGAACATTAGGTCAAACAAGCTTAAGCCTTAAGCCTTAAGACCAGTCAAAAATTTGCTCTAAAACATTTTCTTAGATCCAAATTAAAGACAAGGACAAATTCAAAACATAAAATCAAAACCACCCTTTTATCTTATGTAACATTAGAGCTCTGCCTCTAACCCGTGAATAGAACTACCCCAGAACACCAACTAAACCACTACAATCTCAAATAGCTCAAATGAGACATAATTTCAGCAAAAAGTCCAATTTAGCATACGATAGCAAGATCAGCACACGCGGTTTAAACTTTAAGCTGAAACACCAGTTGATTGAAATTACCATATGACAAGCAAGATCAACTTATTTATAAATCCACACAAGCATAAACATATAGCTAACCATGTACTAAAGAGATCAGCAACTTAAAACCTATTAGATTGAACAACACGATACACATTAAAACACACAGATTACAGTCAATAGACATTGTGGTAAAAGGACTCATCAAGAAAACCCAAAACCACCAAAGATTCAAACGTGAAACCCTAATTCACACAAATCTAAACTTCAACTCCCAATTCAGCAAATTGGGTTTCACTTACCAATCGAAGTTTTCTTTGAAATTCAGTCATATGGGGTCGTGTAAAGACACGATCAAGAAAGCCAATTGAGAGAAACCCGGGTGGGTAACTGGAAAATTTGTGTGTGTGCGTGCCTGCGTGTGTGTGTGTGGGAAAAAAGAGGGAGAGAAAGTGAGAAAGATTGGATTTTGGGCAATAACCGCGAAACTTGAAAACAAAAGCCACCAAAGTGTTTTTGTATGGGTTTGGTGGTGCGCTTGGCTTTTGGGGTCATAATACAAATTTTTGAAATAAAAGCCTTGATTCTATTTGATTTGGTTATCCTGTGTGACACCCCCCTTGCTTAAAGGCGGGTCAACTGGTTCTTGGCCGTACACGTGGCACTTGTTTTCTTTGTGCTTTATTGAAAGGGTGGATACTTGTGTTCAGTTTGTAGTGTCTAGTGTGTGTGTGTGACGAGGATAGATGAGAATAAGAGAGAAATACATGGACAATCAAACATAGTGAGGTTAAAACGAGGTCGCAAAGTAGGTTTGTTATTTGTTAAGCTCGATTCATGATAATATGTTCAATTTATGAGTTGACTCGAGCATGAAATGATCTCGCAAAATAAATTTTTCTGCACGATGTGATACTTGGAATGAGAATTGCTCAAAGAGAATGCTAACTCGAACTTAATCTAACGCAGCTAACGTCGCAAAATTCCTTTTTCCTTTTTTTCCCCTTCTATTTCTTGGTTGCCCCTATTTATTTTAGCTTTTTTACTTTCTTTCTTTTTAACATTTTAGTCTTCCTTTTTTGTACTATCATAATAAGTTGCTGATACCTATCGAGCGCAAGGAGCCCGATGTTATTGTAAGCTAAGCTTTCCAAGAGCTGAACTTCACGAGTTTCCTGAACAAGCATGGAAGTTGTCGTGTTATTGCTCAATAAGGTGAACAAGCCTTACTACCCATGCCAAGTGCAATCGAGCTTACGTAGCTCATGTCTTGACTGCTCGTAAATTTGAAAACAAATGTATAAATCCAACGATTGGAAAACAGATTAACTACGTCATATTAACATCTTGAGTTACATATACAGCAGTAGAGCATATTATAAGTAAATTTTTAGGAGTGTACCCCCAGATCTTGTAAGAGTTTCAAGCGAATCTGGTTTGGTTGGATTTTTCAATCTTGAAGCTTGGTGGCTGAATATGATTAGGTTGCGATGGCGACTGGCTGTTATGGCAGTGAGTGCTCTAGTTATTTGGCGAGGGCAGCATGAACGAGGCCGCAAAGAACATTAGTGGTTGAGGTGGTCACGTCGGTGTGAACGAAACTGCAGTGGTGTGATCAGTAGGAGTGTGTGTATGCACTCGCGTGTGTGGACCATATGCGTGGATATTCCTGATGTGCACCGTTGCGTGTGTATGTGTAGGTGCAGCATGAATGGGACTGCAGTGGCGGCGATTGATATATATGGGTATGTGCGCGCGGTACATACCTTTTAAATTATGGTAAGATGAAATAATTTTCAGACATCTACATTTGGTTTATCAAACATATTGCTAATTTTCCACAGGTAATAATTTAACTATTTATGATTTTCAGTTTTCCAAATTCAGCACTCATGTTATCGCTACTTAAAATTAAGTTCTATTAAACAATTCCTAAGTAGCAAAATGAATGTGCCTATGAAAAACAATGCTCTAGGTATCAATTTGACTCTTCCATTCTTTAAAAAGCTACTCTTTCTGCCATACTGGCACTAAAAGACTAACAGGTTAATCACATTCATATCTTTAGGTGATGAAATTAACGCGTGTCCATTAGTTTGGACAAATAATGGTGATATCCGTTAGCCAAACAGAATAATGAAATACCTAAGGGTTCCAATGAGATGACTAAATTACCCATGAGTTCAAAGATAAATTCTTGAAATACCATCATTTTCTTTTCCCCTTTCTCTCCCCTTTCTCTTTAAGAAAGATTGCCATAACATCACCGCCGCACCCGCAGTAACTGATGCCGCCATCATCTAGCCTTAACTCTAGCAATTGTCAAAGCAAGAACCTTATGCGAGAGTCAAAGCGCCAAAGTAACAGGGATGATTAGAAATTAAGGATGAATGTGTAATGACCAAAGTACGGTTTCAAACCCTGATTTTCTATCTTGCCTTAAGTTTTCAAATTAAGATTTGAAGCCCTAATTTTTCACATTAGGATTTAAAGCCTTAGTTTTTCGATTGTGATTTAAATCCCTAATTATGTATCTCTATCTCTCCAAACCCTAATTTTTAAAAATGTCTATTTGACGTCTCGTTGCCAACGCCTCATCCCTCACCCTACCTGGTTGCGCTGCCACGTCCTTCACCCCACCTACCAATGCCGCATTCCTCCCCTACCCACACAGACAGTCCACACCCCCCCCCCCACATCAATCGTCACTGCTATAGTCTAGTTCACGCCGCACCCGTACATATATACATTGAGTGCTGGATATCAAGGATACCCATGCAAACAGTCCCCACCCCGCCACCCCATAATCGCACCATTGCAGTTTCCTTCACACCGACGCGGCCACCTCAACCACTAACGTTCTTTGCAGTCTCGTTTATGATGTCGTCGCTACGGCGAAATAGCTGTAGCAGCAACCGCTATAGCAGCTAGCCGCCACTGCAACCTAAATAGATCGAACCAAATCAGATTCACTTGAGACCCTTACAAGATTAGACGATTGCATCAAAACCTTCATCTTATGGCTGCATGGTCACTAGGTTAGTGGGTTTGAGTGTGCAAGGTCTAAACGAAATAAAATTGGGGCAATTTTCCAGCGGAGGTTGGCGATTGTTAGAGTTCAAGATAAAGATTTGGGGTTTCAAACCCTAACTTTGAAATTAGGGTTTCAAACCCTAATTTGGGAATTATAAGTACAAAAGTGTATACACTATATACTATTTATACACATTACAAGGTCAGTATAAGGTAGTACTAGAGCTTTGAATACATGTATTATGATATCTGTTAAAAAATACATTTTTTAATCGATCAATGACGGATAGACACGACTGATTTGTAAAGTTGTTGGTCACGGTTAGTTAAATTTTGAAACTTAGTGTCATTAACTGTAGTTTCATCCTAACCTCAGGGACATTGGTGTAATGAATCCAAAACTAATCATTCTGGAAGAAATTTTCCCTAATATAGCTTCAAAAGAAGAAAGACTTGGTTAATCTTCACGATAAATTGCTTTTCTTCTTCCTTATTAACTTTAGTTTTTTTTTTCTTTTACCTTTTTTTCTTGATGGGATTACAAAACAATTTACATAATGAATCGTAATAATTACTAAAGATTATAATGAAGCCTTTCTCAATAACTGTTAGACATCCTTTACTAAGAGTCTCCAAATTTTTCTTTGGTAAACGAGTTAGCAATTCTAGATTGCATAATGTGCATGGCTCTTGTTCACACAACATAGAATTAGATGCTATTGTCGTAAAAAAGAAAAAAATACCTGTTAAGGAGATACAAAAGGGACTCAAAAGTCTGTATTTATGAACCTGTTATCTGCTACAGATGGACCAGTAACAAAGTCATTTATATATCACCATTATATAAGGCGCTAGCATGCTTGAGATCAATCCCAAGAGGTAGTAGAAGTGGTGGAGGTCTCAGAAAAAAAATATAAAGTTTGCTGGTTTTAATTCTAAAACCAACGGCATATAAATAACAGTTCTATTCATAGCAAAAAAACATCTTAGCCCTCCAGTTCGGATACGTAACCCTAACTGTTGGTTCATGGATTTACCCACCATAAGGCAACTGGATCAATCCTCCATACTATGTTTATTGATGCCAAATTTTAACAGACATGAAAGATATATATTAAAGTAACAAAAATATACTTGTTAATTGATTTCAATTATATTTGTATCTTACTCAATTCAATTCGAAATATGTATATTTTCCATATCTTTTAGCATATGATTGCATATAATTTTTTTTTATCTTACTTAACAAATGATATTAAATTTTGTGTACGTTCTTAGTGTTAAGAAACATATCGAACCCGCTATTCAAGGCCCAAAATATGATCCAAATTTGGCTTTTATTATAGAAGTATTATACACAAGTACCATAATTCTACATGAAATTTGGGAATTTCTAACCGTTCTTGTTTACGTGTATGAAAACGGCCATGAAGTAGCACATAAGTTCCTTTTGAGTCATAGTCGGCATCCAATGACACGGTATGATGTTATGTCCAATTATGTTTCTCTCTCTAGAACTCAAAAGCTACGGATTCTAGAGTGAGAAAGTGATTTTTTGAAAATGAAAATTCTTGATCAAAATGAAATCCAAAGTCCACTATTTATAGGCAAAAGTCTGCATGTGTCATCAGTTGAGACGTGTCATCCCCTGGGAGTGACATGTCACCAGGGGATCCATAAATTTAGTGCTCTCTTGGACTGTCGATTCTCATATTCTTGCTACCTGCCTTACACAGGGTCGCTTTGCCTGTCTGAAAAGGCTGACTACACAGAGTCGGCATGATCAACGAACGCCCTTACCATAGCCACCGGTCCAACATACTGAATCCCACAGGGATGCATCAAGAGACGCGAAGAGAACCTATTAGGGGAGGGTCCCTATGCCCGACTGCCAGGCTGACTAGGCGTGATGCCCTCCGAAGACCTGCTCCCATCTCGGAGTGACTCAGGGGTCATCGTTCTGGAGGCACCGACGATCATCGATAACGTGAGTATGATGTGGTCATAACTCAGGCGTACCTACTATCATGCAAGTCGCCCCAGGCAAAGATAGTGTCATTGAGAGTGAGTCTATCCCGCTGCAAAGCGTCTACATGCCAGAGCACTCCGAGCGAAGTCCTTCAGAATGCTGCACACTCCGGAGAGTGGGTCAAAGCATGATCCACGTCCCAAGACGAGGATGCATGGTGTGGCGAATGAGTGTGGTGCCCAGAGGCATATAACATGATTGTGGCACACGGGACATGGTGACAAGTGTCGCAAGACGGTGCCCCTAGACATGAGAGTGGTGCACGGGTGCGACAATGTCTGTCGCGGTAAATGGATGTCGTGTCAGGGGCACGTGACACATGAGCAGCAGATGGGAGAGAGCGACTGGTGTCGCAGAAGTGGGCGTCGTGCCGAGGGCATGTGAGGCATGAACGATGCATGGGCGACTGGTGTTGCAGAAGTGGGCGTCGTGCCGGGGGCGTATGACGCATGAGTGGCACATGGGCACGGGCGACTAATGTTTGCGGAGATGGACATCGTGCTGGGGGCACGTGACGCATGAGCAGCACATGGGCGCGGGCAACTAGTGTCACAGAGATGGTCACATGGGCGACTGGTGTTACAGAGTCGGTGCACGGGGGAAGGCAACAGGTGTCGCAGAGCCGGCGTGAGGGCACAAGCGATAGGTGTCACAGTGCCAGTGCACGGGTGACGACGAATGTCGCGAAATCGGAGTGCAGGGATGGGCGACGGGTGTCGCGGAGCCGGCGTGGGGCGACAACGAATGTCAAGGAGGCGGCATGAGGGCGACGACGGGTGTCGCGGGGACGGCACGTGGACGGACATCGCGAAGTCAGCCTGCGAGCGATGGCGCGCGTCGCGGACGGTGCATGGAAAATGATGGAATTGCAATGAGGAGGGACAAAGGCCAACCCTTAGGGGATGGCCGAGGCCAACCCTTTTAGGGTGGCCAAGGCCGACTCCCTAAGGAAGGCCAAGGCCAACCCCTTGGGCGAGTGCCAAGGTGCGACAATGGGCGAAAAAGAGGAGTTCGATGGCCGAGGCGAGACTCGAGCGAAAGTAATTTTTTTAGTGTGAAAGGAACGCAAAAAAGGATAATAGAGACAAAAAATACGTGACTTGAGCGTGCATTGCTTTGACCGTTTTGGAAGGTGTTGAAAATTGACTGTTGATGTTGTCGGTGTATCATGCAAAACAGGACCCACAGTAGACCCAAGAGTGCGACCAAGATAGGTCGGGAACAACTGTATTGCTGTGTCTATTTCCACCATCCTTTTGTTCCTCTTAAGTGGTAACTACCTGTAAAAATGTAAAATCTTAAGCAACAAAATAAAGGGTTTGGAGGTTGCCTTAAGAAACAAACAAACTTAAAAGTCATGCACGTCCCGATTCATCACTAATGATCTGAAAGTGTCACCAATATTCATGATCACATGCCCCTAAAGCTGCAGCTTGACTTGTATCCGGGGATGTAAATGGACTCCATGGCCTCAATTGCAAGTTCAGCTTGTTCCTTCAGAAGGTGGAATATGTTTCTTCCTTGTCCATAGCTGCTGCCAAATGCTGTTTTTGAGATCACATCCGCAGTTAGGGTTTCAAGATGAGGCCACACATCTAGCCCAAGTTTACTGTCTGGAGAGACCACTTCTCCCATTTGCTCACCATGTCGCCGCAGCTTGCACGAAATGCTGGTAACATATCCTACGAGGTTGACATCCCATTGAAATATATAACTCAGGCTGACTCTGTATTTTGTTGCAGACAAGCAGGGGTGTGGACTTGGATCCTTTCCGGTTACTAACAGCTCCATATCTAGGCTTTCTTTTGAAGAATTTCAAAGATGCACATGGAAAGAGCATGGAAGAACAAAAGGGAATACCGATTTTCATGTCATTTAGATGTGGAGTTCCTCATCAAACACTAGAAAACCCGCTAATCTCGGCGTTTAGGAGAATATATGTTGTATCGACATGTTTATCCGAGCGACATGTGACAAAGCAACAAGAAAATTAGCGTGTTCACTTTTTTCATTCTCCTCTCGATCAAAACATTCTAAGTAGATCTTGTTGAGATAGATATCAATTCCACATCGAGAAAATAACAACTAGTATTACAATATATAAGCCTTGTAGGTCTCACTACTCATTTTTAATTAGTTTTGAGTTTGATGACTTCATATGTATCATAGGGTTGATCTAGGACCCAGCGACAATTCATAATTATATCCACCGCCACCCACCGTGTTGAGATATCAATCCCATATCAGGTAAATAATAATTAATATGACAATATATATAAATCTTGTGACTCTCCACGCATAGCTAATTGAGTCAATTGATTTTGAGTTGGATGAGATTAACTAATATATGTGTTTGGCCCATTCAAAATAAGTCTGGCCACACGTATTGAGAAATATATCAAACCCACGTTGGGAAAGTAATGACTAATATTACAATTATATAAATCTTGTGAGTCTCTCTACTCATAGCCAATTATTTTCATAGCAGCTAGTAAACAAACTGATTTAGTTCAAATTTTGTTTCCTATGCATAAATCTTGGGTGCGGGTGCAGGTGTTGGGGGAGGGGGGGTTGTTGTGCATGATTGATTTTTAGGGAGGCTAAAGTTCACACTCTTTTGTCAGTAGAGGCTTCAAAAATGTCCTGAAACATCTCTAAGCAACCAAAAGAGTTTAGTAAAAAATCTTTCAGTACAAACTGAAGAACTTTGAGAATGCCTCGCTACCAAAAGATAGACAAAATCTCAATATACATGTGCTTCGAGTTCTAGTTGACATTAATCTTCTTGCTATGTTCGTTATTTTAACGATGAGTAGAGCATTCTCGACTGAGTTGTAGTAAAATTAAGTTATGATGATTGGAGAAAATACTCAGCTGTCTAACAACTTATGCATCCTTGTCCCCATAATT
Organism: Escallonia herrerae; assembly: GCA_033070095.1. NCBI lineage: Eukaryota > Viridiplantae > Streptophyta > Magnoliopsida > Escalloniales > Escalloniaceae > Escallonia > Escallonia herrerae. The sequence goes on along the minus strand of JAVXUP010002443.1, from coordinate 121,425 downwards.
TAACAACTTCAAGTGATAAAGAACATTGCGTGCTCATGAACATGATCTTTGACCATTGAATACAAGCAGGGGTTGAAGCGATCCGAAGAGTAACCATCTTATTAAAGTCTCTTTTTTGGATCAAAAGAATCTCTATATACAAATAGTAAAACTATGAAAATGCCTCGCTATCAAAAGATAGACATAATCATGATTCGTAGCATCTATCTCCGCATACATTGCTTCTGTTATTGAAATCATTGCCGTGCACCGTAGAGAAACCTGCATAGGCAAAATCTCGACAAATCTGGGAAAGTGCACCATCGCCATCAGAAAAAGCTACATTGGGAGGATCATCCTGAAAGTCCAATGGACACCGTACTAAACACTGGTTGGAGCACTATTACACTCACCCTCTAATCACGCCTGCTACCTGTGTTGTAAGAAGATTCTTACAACTCTTTGTAAAGCGACAATTAATGGTCACGAAATGCTTTTCGTGATCATAAAAATATGCTAGTTAAAGTGATTCCAAAAAAGCTACTAAAAACATTTCGTGACCCGTTAATTATCGCTGTACAAGGGCTTGTATGAATCTTCTTAAACCCGGTAAGAGAGAAACCTTTTGCCAGCCAGCCAGCCAGCCAGCCAGGAAGTCTTCTTTAGAAAACACCCAAAAAGGTAATTACGAAGATATAAGGAATCAATTTCCTCATATACCCACAAAAAAAAAAACCAGTATGTCCCTTGTAGAAGTAAAAAGTTTGCTCAATCTTCTGGTTAGCAAGGTGAATATTCATATTCAACCAATTTGGACAAAAATTAATGCTTAAATGGGATATAGAAATTGGGATGGGGGGCAGACAGAACAGTAATATGCATAAGAACAGGACAATGGGGACAATTGCAGTCCCTAAGAATATAAAATCAGCACCAATACAATTAATATCAGTCAGCTAATGTTTCTGATCAAGAAAAACCCAGCTAATAATGCCCTAAAGTAGTAGGGGTCCACGAACAAGAACAGTAATTGTAAAGCTTAAAGAGCTTATTATTGTTGGTATAAAGTAGACCGTCAATGGAGAGGAAAATCAACACAGGTACTGCAGGAAGACAATAACTTATCAATAGTTTCAAGACTGCAGATGAGAAAAACAAAGAAAATCAGAGCAAACAAGTGCAACAATTGCGAGTCTACATCTACATCTACATCTACATCTACATCATCATCAACATCATCTCAGGATAAAACACTGAGCAAGCATAAAACCACCCTTGTAGATCATCTCTGTTCCTTTTCATCTAGAAAAGTCACTGTACTTCACCTCTAACCAAATCACGAAGCGCTGTCCAAAACCATACTGTGTTGCCACCCCTTCCCACTTCAAAAGTTTTGAACTCTTCATAACAAGTCCAACTTCATGATACTGCAAGCACGGTATCAATCGAATAGCAGCCCTTGAATACGGCGTTTCTTTGGGAGTCTGCATCCATTATGGAGAAGCCAAGTTGTATCTTCGATGTATACGATTGGATTTGCATCGCCCCGACCATTTGTATAGCCCTCTCTAAAGCTCAAAATTGCCTCCTGCTTTTTCTTAAAGAATGTAAAACCATTCACCTTCATCACAACTGACTTTAGTTCCATCTTCTTCGCGAGTCGCCCAATATGTTCTGCAGTTGCTTCAGCAGTGTTGCTGCTAAAAATATGTCCCGCGTACGTTGCGGAACCCGAGCCTGGATCGATGACCTGCAAGACAGAAAACGAGTGACCGCCGGGTGGGGTTCCCGGCGGAGAACTCTCCGATGCTTAAGTCAGAGCGCAGCTACATGATAATGACTCTGAAAAAGCATGAATGTGTGTAGTTGTCCTATACCTGGGGGGTAGACTCCTTTATATAGCGGTAGGAAGAAGAGCCCTAGTAAGACTGGGCCGTAGGCTAGATGTGTTAGGATCGCATTAGGATCCTTGAGGATCACGTCCTGATCTCTGATAAGATAACTATCAGTCTTCCAGTTCAACTAGGATTGCCGGTATTCCCCAATTATTGGGAGTTTTATTTGAAGTATATCATATGCCCCCCACTTCCTTAGCCAAAATGTTTGGCTGAGGAAGTTTATACCTGGTGTCTTGAGACACACGTCAGATTTGTAAGGGATTCTCCATCCGCTTGTAGGGGTAATAATATTTCTCTACTCCATGTGCTCGGACTGAAGCTCTTGGGAGCTTAAGCCTTGGAACTTTGCCCGAGTAGGATGCTAGAACTCTAGCTCTTGAGAGCTAGGTCTTTCGAATGTCGCCTAAGTAGGCTACTCGGAATCATCTTTAGGAAGATGAATCATGGGATCTCGGGATCCATTAGAGGCTGTGCCCCACGTTAGCCTCTCTAGAGAGAGGACACAGAGCTGTGCATGCAAGTTGTTGCATGTGCTAAGTGTTTGAATGTCCCCTTGAGGGGTCACCTCTCCTGTGGAGGGTGTTTGTTTTGTGCAAGTGTGTGTTCTTTAGCTTGAGCTGACCACATCATGCTTGCGTTTTACTTTGACGCGAACCCTTATCGTCAGCTAAGGGCTGGCAAAGAAGCCTCGCACTTACGCTCGGCCAGGTTTCGAATTAACAAAACAGGGTAGGGTGACGAACTCCCACTTGGTTTTGCCATTTCACGGGTTAGAACTATAGCTAAACCGTTCGGATAGAACTTGAGCTCTATCCTGTCACCCTTGAGGGTGTTCGTCCCTTGAGGAACTGCCCTAGAGGGCTAGTGGAACGTAGAGTTCAGATAAGCGCCCTTGAGGGCTAATGGAGCACATAGCTCGTGTAAATACCCTCGGAGGGTTGACGAAACTTAGAATTCTCATACGTGCCCTTGAGGGAGTATGAAGCGTGTAGCTCATGTAAATGCCCGGGGGGCTGGACAGAACTTAGAGTTCTCACCATAGGTGCCCTTGGGGGCAGATGGAGCGCAAAGTGCTCTGATTCGCCAGTTGCATTGGTAGCATGCGCTGGTGTGAATGTTTGACCGTTGATAGTCGGTCACTGTATGACCGGATATATAATTCCGAGCTCGGCGGCAGGATACTGCTGCAAAAATCCTTAAGTTGCCGGGTGCTATGAATTTGTTCCTTGCTTGTGAAGTGGTTTTTGCGTCATTGTTGATGCTTAGGAGCGCAGTATTAACCCTTGCAACAAGAAAAAGTACCTGACTGAAAAAATAGTCTTTGAAGCAATAAAGCATATAAAAATGTAACGGTGTTTAACACAGAAATAAGAGCGGTGTTCAAACACCGTAGCCCTATTGGGGCTTTGTCGGTTAGCTGACAGGGTACGCTGCACTGCGTGTCACAGGTGAGCTTAAAAAAAATCATTGCAGTCGGTAAGACACGACATGTAATATACTCGCATCTATTGACGCGACTGGACAATGTTAGATCACAAAATAAATAGGTCTAGGTAATATAGAAGCGCGTACGAGAAGCAGCCTTCAAAAGGCTTGCTAGCGCCTAAAACTATAGTCGCTTTATTTTTAGTGACGTGCCATGCAATATAAAATGGGCACACACACTGATTTTTCATTTGCCCCTCATTGTCTTTGATCGACCGGCGACTATGGAGGCAGATCAGACCGTTGTAGAAAGGCAACGGCATAACGGTAAGGTGGTGGTGCAATGGGGGGGCAGATCGAGAGCGCCACTGTTCTTGGCAGAGCTCTAGCGGCGTGATGCCGGAGTCTCGGTCGGCGCGGTGTAGGCGAAGTGGCATCGTCTTGGCAGAGGAAGGACTCGGCGACGGTGGAGGACAACGGCGGTGCCTTTATCGTGGCCGCGGTGGCTCCGATTGAGGGCTGAACGCAACCCACGTTGACACAAATCTGGAAGCCTGTAGCGGCGCGGCGACGACGACGATGGCTCTGATTGTGGCTATCGCTGGTCATGGTGGTACGCAGATGGCAAGGGTGAGCCATCTTTGTTGGTCACAGATCTGAAGCATGGGTGACCGAGGTGGCGCCGTTATTGGCTATGCGTGGCATCATCGCTGCTTGATTGCGGTAGATGGAGTGACGCCAATGCAGACGGCTGTTGGGGATGACGTCGCGGTGACCATTGATGACGGCTGGCAGCGACGGGACTCCTGTCTAGGGGAGGCTGAAGGAGGTGGCTTGGCTACAAGTGCCGCCGTCACCTTGCTAGAGGAGATGCCACGGTGGCGGCGCTAGGGTACTGACCCATGGCCGGCGGCGCTGCCATGGTTCTTCATCTTCATATCTCTGCTTCTCCCCTTTTTTTTTGGCTGTCGTTTTCGATGTGTAACTGCTCTCGCAGCTACACGCTGATGGCGGCGGTTTGTTGGTGCCTGGCTGCGTTGGCAGCGAGGAGTGGTTGCGCCGATTGGCGCTGGTGGTTGTCAATGCCGCCACATATGATCTGAAATTGTTTTCTTCAATGTCGTAATGGTAGCCCCATGGTGGCTGATTTTTGTTGGTGATTGGACTGGAGATTTGCAGGGCGATGGGTTGTTTGGCGGTTAAGAGCAAGGCATCCCACCGTCCGGCCGCTTGTTGATATCGGCTTGACTGCGGCAGTGCAGGCTGCTGTCATGGCGGTCTTCGGCAGGCTTTAAACAGCCCCTTATTTTTCCTCTTGGTTTTGCGTTGATGACTACAGGAACGTTTGACGACAGTAGGGCTGTCGGTGGCCTAGCTGCCGGCGGCAGCTTGTTCTATCCAAAGTATTTTTTTTTTCTGATTGCGACGGCAATTGAATCTGACACCCGCGGTGGCGGCGATTCTATAGCAGTAGCCACCAACAATTTGCAGTACAACCGTACAAATTTCTTAGGGTCAACCGTTAGGCTGGCGGCGCCTCAACGGTGGTCGGCAAAATAGATCTCGAAGGAAAGCGCTGTTGGCGCGAAGGCGTGTACGGAATGGACTTGATTTCGACCCTATTCCCCAGCGAAAGATGTTGACGGAGAGGGGCGACAGACGATTTGGAGTGAGGCCGGGGTGTTGCGGCGTCGATGTTGGCTGGTGTGGTAGTCGCCTGGAGGCGTCGCCACTGCCGATCATGGTGTACGGAGCAGTGAGGCCGCGATGTACGGCACCGGTGCACAGCAGCGACGATCTCTCTTCTCTTTTTTTTTCTTTGAGATGCCGTTGGCGCTGCTTGGGCAGCTTTGCGACGGTGCGGCCGATTGTGGTGCCCGTGATTTCGGTGGATGAATCTGTGTTGCGCAGGCATGGGCCTGCCCGTGTAGGCGTTGTTGATGCTTAGGGTTTTGACCACAAAGATGAAGTGGTACTGAGTTGCCTTCTCCACGGTGACCGGATTGTACGACGGGACGGTGCCGTCGGTGCAGATTTGGCCGTGGCTGTTGTGATTTTGGCGGCGACGCTGCCGTTTATGATCTGAATTTTTTTTCTTTGTTGACAAGGCAGCCCGCTGTGGCGGTGCGGCTGATCGTGGTGCCGTGACTCCTTGAATCTGCATTGTAATTTTCATTGTGATGATGCTACCTGACCGCTTCCAGATGTTGGTGGCGGTGCGGCAGATCGTTGTTCCTGCTACGGTGGCACTTGTGTAGGTGGTTCTGATGCTTTGCCGCCGGCGATTTGTGGAATTAGTGCTTGAGTTTTCTTGAGGTCGATCGGTTAGGTTGGCGGGTCCCACGGATGGCTCCAAAATGTTGCTGCTAAAAATATGTCCCGCGTACGTTGCGGAACCCGAGTCTGGACCGATGACCTGCAAGACAGAAAACGAGTAACCGCCGGGTGGGGTTCCCGGCGGAGAACTCTCCGATGCTTAAGTCAGAGCGCAGCTACATGATAATGACTCTGAAAAAGCATGAATGTGTGTAGTTGTCCTATACCTGGGGGTAGATCCCTTTATATAGCGGTAGGAAGAAGAGCCCTAGTAAGACTGGACCGTAAGCTAGATGTGTTAGGATCGCATTAGGATCCTTGAGGATCACGTCCTGATCTCTGATAAGATAACTATCAGTCTTCCAGTTCAACTAGGATTGCCGGTATTCCCCAATTATTGGGAGTTTTATCTGAGGTATATCAAGCAGCATACCACCTTGGACTTATCCCCAGCTTTATCTTTCAAAGATCCTGACGAAGCCCCAACTTTCCTGTTACCATTCGAATCCCTGAGCGTAACAAAGCAGTTATTGCGAAGCATCTTTACATAGACTATATCTGCATTTTGCTCAAGAGTGTACCGAGGCCGTTGAGGAACCCCAATCATATCTCTTCCATTTTCCTCTAAAATTCCCCTCACAAAGTTCATGGATCTATTAGTATTATTCCCTGAGTCAGAGTTCACGGTTCTGTTACTCCACCCTGAAAAATTGTTCATAGGTCTGTTGTTATTCCACCCTACAGACCTGTTGTTATTCATTACAAGCAACATCCATTGCGCAAGTAATTTGAACCCAGAAAATCCATAATCAATAAGAAAACCTCTAACAAACAGGTCAAGTTGAGGCCCAAATTTCATCACATTGACTGCTAACCCAAAAGTTTCACCCATAGTTCAAACCAAGAGCATACACACTGAAGTCTTTCACCCAAAATTCCAGTATTTATCACCATTTTTTTTACAGTAACAAAAAAAAACACATGGTTTACCTTTGTAGCTGGCGTCCTCAGTGTCTGCAGGGGCATCTTTGTTCTGGGTTTGGTCTAAATTCGGTTCAGGAACAGGGTAATTGGGGCTTTCGATTGATGGGTCCTTTTTGGATGTGAAAAACCTAACAGAATAAAGTGGGAGTGATGGGCTTTTGAAATTTGGGTTTGATTTGAAGGTGGGCACAGAAAAAAACGATTGCGAGCGCGCACAGCAAAATTTCTGAGCATGGCGTTTTGCGCCCTGGGCTTCTGTCCACTTTCTTCAGATGGTTTTTGCAATCTCTGGCTCTCAGCTAGTATTAGTATTAGTATTAGTATTAGTATTAATTGGGCTTTTTCATGAATAGAACGCCAGCAAAGATACAAATATTTTGCAAAAATAGAAAATTTTAAATTAAAGTAAGAACTGCATTACTTTTTTTTTTTTTTACTTTCAGTATTATGGTTTATGAGTCGCCGTGACACAAGCGATGCGTGTCTAAAAATAAAATTAATAATAAAAAAAATTTCATCGTGTATATACATTTATTATCACGTTCGGTAAAATGAATTGTACATTTTAAAACATAAAAGTAGTTATTCACTATTAAAATTTTTGTTTTGTGAAATCTTCAAAAAAAAATTCTAGAATGTCACTTGTCACCATTCTAGATAGGTAATTATGTAACACCAAAATTGTGTTACACTAAATCAAACTGTGTTTTCCCTTTATATATAGTATAGATATAGATAGATAGATAGATTGATGAAAAACAAATATGTTAATCGTCGTATATGAGTTGTTTAAAGCATAACTTCAAAACCGTACATTGTATTAATTTTAAAAGGTAAATTAATAAAATAACGATAAAAAAATGGGATCATGATACGAATTAAACTTGATATTTTGGGAAGCAAATGCGCATTTCATCTTACTATTTCAATTTTGACGCAATTCGTCTTGGTGTTTCTAATGTGTGCTCTATTTACCGTTTAACAGCTGAAAATCTAATCGTTCCTAACAGCGGTTAGTTCCTTATGGACAAAAACGTAACTTCCTACTCTTTGTCATCATGGGAGTCGCATCATCTCATTTTCGCTCACTCCCCATCATGCATTAGTGTTAATATCACATTTATATTTGAAATAATATTAATTGTTGTTCACTTGTAATTATCCTCTATACATAAATGAAAATTTTATATACGAGTAGTATTCCGTATTAGTCAAACTCCTTTATATTTATTCGAGGAGATCGAGTTAGAATATATAACTCATCTCCAAATTCAAACTCTTATGAGGTCCAAATCACATTTCGTGACACTTGTTCGTAACCCGGCTTAACTTCTACTTCTAGCGAGAAGAGTGAACGAGAAAAAAGAATGGGGAAACCTAGTATGGAATGATCATCGAAACCAGGGCTAGATGTGCACACGGCGGCTCGATCAGGCGACCTCAACGCCGTGCTTTCGCTGTGCAGCTCCAACCCCTGCCTGGACTATCAAGTCAAGATATATAAGCACTCCAGAACTCTCTATCCTTGTTCTTGACACACAACTTCAAGTTTCCACGTATGTGAGCCCCTTGTTTGGTAATTGACTGTTATGAATTTTGAGCTGATTGCTCAAAGTTCGTCTTTCCTACTTCGTATGTTTTGAACTGACTACCCTCTGGAGTAACTTCTACAAGTTGAGGATGCAGTGCTTTGCTGATGTATTCCTTCACTGGCTGTTTGACGTGTGCTTTTGGCTTCCAAGTATTGGGGTAATCTGGGGGTGGGGGAGTGCGTGGGTGCGGGTGTGTATTAGGCTGAACCCCAGAAAGAGGCATCGTGACGTGCTCTGAAGAACAGAAGCATGAGTTGAGTGTTGTGCAAAGGCAAGGTAAGGAGGAGACAATCGCAGAAAAAATAACAAGAAGAAGTGGGAAAAATTCGGGACAACGGTATGGGAAGCATGGTGTATGCGTAATTCACACCCTTGACAGCTCAGTGAATGAGTTTTATCAGATAAGTAAATGGTGAGATGGTTTGGGGATTTAGAGGCGGTATACTCGATTCGTAGGAAGCGGAAGAGAATTGATCGCTTGAAGTATGGAAAACACAAACCTTTGTTTCACGCGATTTAATCACCCGCAATCAGTAATACAAAGAGACCCTAATTAACTCGAGAAAAGATTTAGTCGCCATTTCCAGGAAACTGTGAGACATTTTCATTTTCAAATGGTCTAGTTACCAGCAATCACTATTTCTTGGTTGTCATTCCTTCGTGGCATGGTTGTTGCATTGAAGCAGGAGCTTTTTGGAATGCAATAATAAATCTGTTCACATAACCAAGCCTCACTACAAGGCTCTGCCTGAAAGCATGACAATTAACATGAAAGCAGCCCTCTTGCCTTATTAGCATAATGAAGCGCCTATTGAGATTATAATGGATTCTTGCATATTTATGTGACAAGCATTCTTTTATGTGGTCTTACCTTATGAGACAAGATTATTCTGATTTTCTTGCAAATAAGAAAAAGAAAACCACCACATACGAGGAGCACAGGTAGTGGCTGATTCTTGGACTCTGAGCCTTTGGAAAAAAAATTTCTTGGGGACCCATATTGGCATTTTACTGAGTCGATTGTTTCCTTTATTTTAGTGATATTGATCTGCATATTACATTTTGCAGCATGGTCTGGCCAGGCACAGGTGGTGAGCTACCATGTTACACAAATTTAGCCAAGGATTGTGCACAGCTAAAATCTGGGCTCAGCTCTTGGATCTTGACAGCCTAGAATTAGGAGCTTAAATCTGGGCTTAGCTCTTGGATCTTGACAGCCTAGAATCACGACTTCTATGATCTATTGCCTTTCCTTTTGTATAGCTTAAATCTTGGGCTTAGTTCTAGCATTTTCATATGTATAGCTTAATTTTAAGCCTTATTTAAGTTTTTCAGTGTATATAAATACAGGTACATATAAATGAGAAATACACACATCCCAGAAATCAATATCATTTTGACATGGTAGCAGAGCCTACAAATCCAGCCAGCCAATCTCCTATCAGCTAATCTCCTTACAAATTCAGCCAACCAATTTCCTATCAGCTAATCTCTTTCATGGCTTTTTTCACAAACCCAACCACCTCAATATTATACCACACTCAAGGAAATCGCACCTATCATCAGCAAGCACCTCGCAGTTCTAACGATTTGGCACGAACACATGCATCTCCATCTCTCACTCCCGATCAAATCCAGCAAATTCTAGCATTGCTTCCTACTGGTAAATCACACCCATTAGCTAATTTTGCAGGTACTTCCCTCTCCTTTCCTACATCACCTTCTCATCCTTTATGGATTATAGATACTGGGGCTACTGATCATATGATTTCAAATATCACATTATTTTTTTCTTGCACTCCGTCATCTTCTTCCATTCGTTTACCAAATGGATCTCACGTCCCTGTTACCGGAATTGGTTGTGTACCCTTATTTCCCAAACTCACACTTAATGATGTTATGCATGTTCCATCGTGTCAATTCAATTTGTTGTCTGTTAGTAAGCTTACCATTCAGTCTCCATACATTGTCACTTTTTCTCATGATTCTTGTACCTTTCAGGATCCACAGACGAAGATGATTTAGACGACGGGTAAAAGGCATGGTGGTTAAAAGGCACGGTGGTCTTTATTTTCTAGATTCGTCTCCATCTCTGGCATCCATGACACTTCCTGGTTCTCACTTTGATTTATGGCATTGGCGTCTTGGTCATCCTGCTTTTTTCCTTTCTCCTAAACTTCAAGCACCGGACAATACTATTTCCTTTTCCAACAAATGTACTTGCACTGTGTGTCCTCTTGCCAAACAAACTTGGTTACCTTTTCCAGTCAGTATGATTACTACAAAATCTTGTTTTGATTTAATTCATATTGACATTTGGGGTCGTTATAGTAACACCTCTTTATCCGGTGCACATTATTTTCTTACTATAGTTGATGATTTTTTTCGTAGTACATGGGTTTACCTGATGAATCACAAAACAGAAGCTAACACTCTAATTTGTTATTTTTTAATATGGTCAACACCCAATTTAACACCTTTGTTCGCCAAGTTCGCTCCGATAATGTCCGTGAATTTTTTAATAATGACACTCGTTACTTTTTCCATTTTCAAGGTGCCAGTCAACAGTCTAGTTATGTTTACACTCCCTGACAAAATGGTGTTGTAGAGCGTAAACATCGCCACCTTCTAAACATTGCTGGGGCATTGCAGTTCCAAGCTAACCTACCATTACAATTTTTGGGGGAATGTGTTCTCAGTGCTGCATATCTCATAAATCGTCTCCGAACCCCCCTCCTTAATAATAAAACCCCTCATGAACTCTTTTTCCATAAAAAAAACCTAACCACTCTCATCTTAAAGTTTTTGTTTCCTTTGTTTTGCACGTAACACCAATATTACCCACAAATTTGACAAACGTGCTTCTCCTGGCATTTTTGTGGGATATCCTTATGGTAAAAAAGGTTTTAAAGTCTATGACTTATTCACCAAGACCATTTATGTTATGCGTGACATTGTCTTCATGAAACCATTTTCCCTTATTATATCCACCATTCTCCCACCTTCTCTTCCTTTTCTGTTTTTCCTCTACCTCCAGCTAAAACAGAGTCGCCTTCTCCAAGACCCACCTCTCCTATTACTAACCAGCTACCTGTTACGCCTTCTTCTTATTCCCCACCTACTGATACACATTCTACTCCCATGCCTCCCGCTCCTAATGAACTTGGTATATCCATTGGTCGACCTCTTCGCACTCATAAACCACCAAGTTATCTCAACGATTACTATGTATCTATTGCCCGTTCTAATTCATATTCGTCTACTAAACAAGGTACATGTCATCCTCTTACCTTTTCCTTAAGCTATCATCATTTTTCTTTACCTCATAAAGCTTTTCTTACTGCATTAACTGTTACTAATGAGCCAACTAGTTTCCACCAAGCCATGAATTTTCAGGAATGGCGAGATGCAATGCAATCCGAAATTGTTGCCTTGACCAGAAACAATACCTGGTCACTTGTTGCTTTACCTCCTGATAAGAAAGCAATTGGGTCTAAACGGGTTTTCAAGATCACACGTCGAGCTGATGATCTATTGAACGCTACAAGGCTCATCTTGTTGCTAAGGGCTTTACCCAAATTGAGGGAGTTGATTACCATGACACCTTTGCACCTGTTGCCAAACTTGTCACAGTTCATGATCTTCTCATTATTGATGTTGCGCGTCATTGGCCAATTCATCAGTTGGATGCTCACAACGCTTTCTTACATGGAGACCTTGCTGAAGATGTATACATGACTCCACTGCCTGATTATCGACGCAAAGGGGATCACCTTGTTTGCAAGCTCCAAAAGTCCCTCTACAATCTTAAACAGGCTCCTCGCAATTGGTTTTCTAAATTTTCTAATGCTCTTCTGAGCCTTGGCTTCATCCAGTTTCAAGCTGACTACTCTTTATTTACTCTTCGTCAATAGGGTGCTTCAGCTTTTGTTCTTGTTTTGTTGATGACATTCTCCTAACAGGTTCAAATGCCACTTTACTTCAATCTATCAAAGCTTGTCTCTGCGGCCAATTTCATACAAAGGACTTAGGTCCTTTGAAATATTTCTTGGGCATCGAAGTTGCACGCTCATCTCGTGGTCTATATTTCTGTTAACGCAAGTATACCCTCGACATCCTAAATGATTATGGCCTCATGGTGCACGCCCATCTGAGTTTCCCATGGAACATAACTTAAAATTTTCAAATTCAACAGGATCCATACTTTATGATCCATCTCTATATAGACGACTGGTTGGTCGCCTAATCTACCTCATTGTCACTTGCCCTGATATTGTTAGAGGTGTCAAATGGGCAGGGCGGCCCGCGGGCTGCCAAGCCCGGCCCGGCCCTTTTTTGGGCCCGGACTGGCCCTAACCCTTAGGGCTTGGGCTAGGGCCAGGCCTAACTTTTGGCCCAAAAAATGGCCTTTTTAGTTTTTTTTAAACTAAGGTGTATTTGCTTGCCTTCTATGACTAAAATGTAGAAGAAATCTATTACTTTTAGATCATTAGTGAGAATAACTAAAGTGTATTTGAATAACAAAAAAAAATTTGGGCCTGGGCCCGGCTCAAGCCCGGCCCTAGATGTTGGGCCTAGGGCCTGGGCTTGGACTGGGCCCAGATTTCCCTCATTCTGGCCCCGCTCGGCCCGTTTGACAGCGGCCCTAGTCCGGTTTTCTGGAGGCCCGATGGGCTTGGCCTGGGCCGGCCCAAGCCCGGCCCATTTGACACCTCTAGATATTGTTCACACTGTCAATATATTAAGCCAGCTCTTGCATTAACCTCAACAGCCTCATTTTGATGCTGCCCATCGTTTAATGCACTATTTGAAGGTTCTCCCAGCCAAGGCATTTTTCTCATAGCAAGTCTGATCTTACATTAAAAGGATTTTGCGACTCTGACTGAGCAAGGTGTCCGATGACTCGACGTTCCACAACATGATATTGCATTTTCCTTAGTTCGAGTCTCATTTCTTGGAAGACAAAGAAGCAAACAATTGTTTCACCATCATCTGCTGAAGTAGAATATTGTTCTATGGCTGTTGTAACATGTGAACTTACATGGCTTTCATTTCTCTTATGTGACCTTGGCATGCCTTTGACAACTCCGATACCTCTTTACTGTGATAATCAAGCCGTTCTACACATTGCTGCCAACCCTATTTTCCATGAATGTATTAAACGCGTCAAAATCGATTTCCACGTTGTTCATGAAAATTTGCAAAAGGGTTTGATCCGCACCATTAAAATTTCTTTCCATGATCGACTTGCTGATTTATTTACAAAGTCTCTTGGTTGTGATCAATTTTAGTATCTAAAATCCAAATTGGGCATTTGTGATTTTCATGCTCTAACTTGAGGGGGAGTCTTACCATATTACACAAATTCAGCCAATGATTGTGCACAACTTAAATCTGGGCTTAGCTCTTGGATCTTGATAGCCCAGAATCACGAATTCTATGATCTATTATCTTTCCTTTTGTACAGCTTAAGTCTTGGGCTTAGTTCTAGCATCTCCATATGTATAGCTTAATTTTAGGCCTTATATTGTTTTTTCAGTGTATATAAATATAGTACATGTAAATGAGAAATACACACATCCCATAAATCAATACCATTTTGACAGGTGACATGGGTGCAATTCACTTTGCTGCTCAAAAAGGCCATTTAGAAGTTGTTCGGATACTCCTTTCATCTGGGGCCTCGGTAAAAGCTTCCACTCGAAAAGGCATGACTGCTCTTCACTGCGTTGTTCAAGGGAACTTGTGAAATATTTGGTGAAGAAAGGTGCAAATCTTAGTGCGAAGACTTAAAGCAGGAAAAACCCCTCTTGGTATTGCAAGCAGTGAAGAAATTCGTTCAGCTTTAGTGGAATGTAAAATGGTATCTAGCAAAGGAGATTTGAATGGTCAGAAGAAAGCCGAGGAAGATCAACCAATCTCATCGTCTCAAGAGAAGATTGAGGATTCTGTTGATAAAGCTTCTGCAGCCAGGCATGAAGAAGCTGAGCATGAGAAAGATGAATCAGAAAAGAGGAAGGCTGATGAAGGTGATATCAAAGAAGCCCCAGCAGAACCAAAGAAGGCAAAGGTTGCTCTTAATCATCTCCTAACTTCATATGACTCTCTGCTATTCTTTCCAGTATTGACTCTACATACTATCTTCTTACTTTCGTCCTCGTAATTTGTTCACTAGATTTCCAGTTGCGACTTCCAGTTAGTGGGTCGTGAACAGGTTTTGTTCAAGATGACTTATTGCTGCAGGAAGTTGCATTCGTTGCACATCGCCCAGGGTACAGAAGACGTGTTCACTTTTTCATCAGCATTGGCTTTTTTTGCATCTAGATCCAATTCAATGGTTCAGCAGGAATGAACAACATTTGTATAGACTGCTGATCTCATCAGTTGGTTTGGCATGGTTGCTGGTACCATTGTAGTGTTTTGGTTCTTGCAGTTTTATTTTTGATTTCATCCGCCTAAGTTGGATGGGGTTGTCATCTTTTTTTCTTCACGCTTAACTAGATGGGTTGTCATCCAAACATACTAGTTTTGATTTCGTGTGTTGCACACGGAAACAATAACTACGGGAACAATAACTATCAAAATACTTATTGAATATCTCGTATTTGTATACCTAATAACAACTACAAAATTGGTAGTGACAATAAAATAATCAAAATTTTATTTTTACCTTTTTAAAGTTCTCTTTCGCTAGAAATGAACTTGAGTAATACTTGTCCGTTTTCAGTGACAAATGAAGATGAGAAATAGTATATGAATTAATAGAAATAGTTTCTCCTAATTAATAGCAATTGCAGTGGTAATGATAACAATAATAACCCGTGTGTTGATGTTGTATTACTCAAGACAAAAAAGAAAAGAGTAACAACACATAATAAATGATTGAAAAAAAATAGGAGCGTAAACTATATACAAAAGTTGTAATAAAATAAAAGGAAGAAGATTATGGTAGTTTAAGAGAAAGATTGATGGAGAATGTTGTGTTTCCCTAAACAATAAAAAAAGATTTAAGATTGGAAAGCAATATATAGAGAGCTACTTTTATCAAAATTTAGGAATTTATGAAATTGTAAAAATATAAATAAAATTTTTTAGTGGGGTTTGGCATAGAAAAGAGAGAAAATTTAAAAACTATATAATTTGTTAAATTTTAAATGGAAAGAAGGAATTCAAATTAATTTGTGTGTGTGTGTGTGTGAGAGAGAGAGAGAAAGAGAGAGAGTTAATCCAAATCATTATTACAAAGGTAAGTAAATTTAAATTATTTTTAAGCGAAACTAAGAGAGTGTTCAAATAAGCGACCCTAGACTCCAATCCAATCCTTCTTGGTCACAATATTTATCAAAATGCTCAGGTCAAAAGAGGGAGAAAATGTTTTCGCTTCGAATCAATGTGGGTCCGAAGGTCAGATTGTGCAAAAGTAATAGAAGAGGCTTGGAATGCAAGTACCCAGTATGAAGATCCATCTCAAAAAGTTATTAAAAGAATCTCAGAATGCAGAGTGGGCTTAATTAAGTGGAACAGTAGGGTGATTGGAAATGTGCAACAAAAAATAAAGGAGCTCGAAGACAAGATCAACACTGTTCAACGTGGGGTTATTACAGCGGAGACAAAAGCGTACGTGGATGATTTGAAAGGGGAGCTTGAATAAATATTGCAAATGGAAGATGACTTATGGAGACAGAGATCCCGAGTAGACTGGATGAGGGATGGTGATCGTAATACCAGATTTTTTCATGCGCAGGCCTCAGCAAGACATCGTATCAACAGGGTGGAAAATTGGCGTAATGAATTTGGGAATTGGTGCGTCAATGACACGGAGAAAGAAGAAACGGTAGTGAAATACTTTCAGTCTATATTTACAACAACTGACCCACCAGAAGAAGCGCTGCAGGAAGTGCTGAACACAGTATAAAGGACTATCTCACAAATGGATAATGCTCGTCTCACCCAACCCTTTGATTTAGCTGAGGTACACTCTGCCTTATTTTTTTATGTATCCTTTGAAATCATCGGGACCAGATGGTATGCCCGTAATGTTTTTTAAAAAATATTGGCATATTGTAGGGAGCGATGTCACTGAAACTATGCTCACTTTTTTGAATACCGGCACTTTTTCCCAAAATCTAAATTACACCCACATAGTTCTCATCCCCAAATGTCACAATCCGGAGGAAATCTCCCAGTTTAGGCCCATTAGTCTTTGTAATGTGATTGTCAAAATTGCTTCTAAAGTTCTAGCCAATCGTCTTAAGATCTTTCTACCAAAATGAATCTCGGAAACTCAAAGTGCGTTTATCCCAAGGCGTTTAATCACTGATAATGTATTAGTGGTCTATGAAGTGAATCATTTTTTAAAATGCAAATCTTGGGGTAAAGAAGGACAAATTGCACTTAAACTCGATATGAGTAAAGCCTACGATCGAGTAGAATGGCCTTTTATCAAGGGTATGATGGAAAAGATGGGGTTTTGTCCTAAGTGGATTTCTATTATCATGAAAATAGTCAAAACGGTGTCCTACTCGGTTATTTTAAACGGTGAACAGTTTGGCTATTTTCTTCTACAAAGGGGTCTACGACAAGGAGACCCTTTGTCTCCTTTTCTTTTTTTGATATGTGCAGAGGGTTTTACATCAATGATCAAAGAAGCAGAGTCCAAGGGGAGAATCTGAGGGGTGGCCGTAGGTAGAACAAGCCCTAGGATCTCTCACCTCCTTTTTTGCAGATGACAGTCTCATTTTTTTCACAGCTGTTAGAGAAGAGGCCAGCGCCATCAAGGAGATACTAAGGAGGTATGAGGCAGCTTCTGGACAGAAGATTAATCTCCAAAAATCCGCAATGGTGTTTAGTAACAACACCCCAGAACCGATCTGGGATGAACTGCAGAATTTAATAGGAGTTCCAGTAGTCTCTACACATGACAAATATTTGGGGCTACCTTCGGTGGTTGGACAATCCAAGAAAGAGGTTTTTAGCAATTTACGTGAAGAGGTATGGTCACGACTACAAGGTTGGTCCTCGAAGTTCCTCTCCAAGGCTGGTAAAGAAATCTTGCTCAAATCTGTGATTCAAGCCATACCAACTTATGCCATGGGATGCTTTAAGCTACCGACGCAACTATGTGAAGAGTTAGAAGCAATGATGGCTAATTTTTGGTGGGGATATCATGACGGTAAAAAGAAGCTACATTGGATGAGTTAGGATAAATTGTGCAGAAGGAAGGATCAGGGGGGAATTGGGTTC
This sequence comes from Escallonia herrerae, assembly GCA_033070095.1. NCBI lineage: Eukaryota > Viridiplantae > Streptophyta > Magnoliopsida > Escalloniales > Escalloniaceae > Escallonia > Escallonia herrerae. Next base: position 103,988 of record JAVXUP010002443.1, on the reverse strand, counting down.
AGGAAATTACAAGCTTTCAATCTAGCGTTACTCTCTAAACAGGTATGGCGGCTTGTAAATAATCAGAATACACTCCTCTTTTGTATACTCAGTTCCAAATATTTCCAAAATTGAGACATTTTCAATGCACACTTAGGGAGCCGGCCTTCCTACACTTGGAGGAGCATCCTAGAGTCAAGGGACGTCATAGTAGCAGGGCTGAGGTGGAGAGTAGGCAATGGAGAAAAGATCAAAATCTGGAATAATGGATGGCTACCACAATTGTACACTTTCAAAGTTCAATCACCACAAAAATTCCTCTCATCGACGGCCTATGTCTCAGCACTCATTGATCACCAAAGCAAGAAATGGAATAAAGATCTCATCCATCACATTTTCTGGCCGAATGAAGCCAAACTGATTCTGAGCATACCACTTGGTCGATTACAAATGGAAGATAGACTAGTTTGGCATTTTTCGAAACAAGGTACGTTCTCAGTAAGTAGTGCGTATCGACTTGTCATGGAGAGAGGTTTGCTTAAAAAAGAGCATAGTTTGGGGGAAGGTACCAGCAACGAGGATAAAACAAAGTGGAAGTTCATTTGGATATTAAACATACCCAACAAGATTACGATATTTTGTTGGAGAGCTTGCTCGGATATCCTTCTAATAGGTAATAGACTTATACGCAAAAGAATAAAAGTAACCAATGTGTGTCCACTGTGTGGTTTAGATGGAGAAACCTCGTATCATGTCCTTCGCAACTGCAGTTTGCCCGACAAGTGTGGGCTCTTTGCTCGTCTAATCTGTACAAAGATGTCAAGTGTTGCGCTAGTGTTTACCGGTGGTGGAAGGATGTAAGGGAAAGAGTGGACATAGAGGAGTTTGAAGTTTTGGTGACACTTTGCTGGAACTTTTGGAACAACAGGAACAAGTGTTTATTCGTAGGAGCTCAACGAGATGCACTAGAATTGTACTCATCCACCATCAATTTGCTGAAGCAATACAAAGACGCACAAATCAAGCCATCAAAACCTAGCAATATGATCCCTGTTTCTTGGCAGGTCCCTCCGGTAAGTTGTTATAAAATTAATTTTGATGCAGCAGTTTTCAAAGGGGAACATGCAATTGGTATAGGGGTAGTGGTCCGAGGTACGGAAGGCGATTTCTATGCAGGTTTGTCGAAGAAAATATTAGGTTTATTAGAACCTGAATGTGCAGAGGCAATGGCAGCTTCCGAAGCTGTACTTTTTGGATTAGAAAGTAGTTTTCGGAACGTAATTATTGAAGGTGATGCAGCAAATGTGATTTCAGCACTTCAGCAAGACGGAGAGAATTTATCAGCGATAGGCAATGTGATTGATGATGCTAAAATGATGTGTAAAAGCTTTCATAGATGTGAATTCAGCCTTGTACGGTGCACAGGAAACAAAGTAGCCCATGGACTAGCAAAATACGCTAGAGTCTTTAATGATTATTGCATTTGGATGGAAGAGGCACCCGAATTTATAATGCCTGCCATCCAAGACGATGTACCCCAACATTAGTGGAATAAAATCGTTTCATTATCAAAAAAAAAATAAGTGATGACTGAACAACTTTTTTTTCAGTTTCGACTTATATATATATAGGGAGCTGATCCATTGATAGCGCTAGCAAAATAGGATAAGTTGCTAGCGCGATCTAGCCGTCCACGTGCGATCTGTGGACGGTCCAGATCTTTTTTTTGCGTTTTTTTTAAATCTGTCCGCTACATTATGTAGCGGACATATTTTTGACCAAAATACCCTTCAGCGGTGTCCGCTACATAATGTAGCGGACAGAGGCAATATTTTTTTCTGACTTTTTCTCTCTCCTTCTCTGACCACTTTTTTCTGACTCTTTCTTTCTCTCTCTTTCTCTTTCTGACTCTTTCTCACTCTCTGTTCAAAACCTTAGACCACTAAATCTGTCCGCTACATTATGTAACGGACACATTAATGACAAATAGCATTAATGAGGGAAAGGACAGAGAAAAAGGCGGAAGTGTGACTAATTTGCTTTATTCTGTCCGCTACATTATGTAGCGGACAGAATAAAGCAGCAAATTGGTCACACTCTCTCTCTCTCTCTATGACCATATTGTTCTCCGGCGAGACTTCGGCGTGTCAGGCGAGCTGATCTGAGACGAGGCTGTCGTCGTCTCCGCCGACCGGATATGGAGAGGTGCAGCGGCATGAGCTTCCCGTCGAAGAAGAGCTCGTCGACCGAGAGAACGTTGACCAGATTTTTGAGCCTGAACGCAAACCAGATCTTCGAGCCTCTGGATCTGATCCTTCTACCAGATCCGCTGGCTTCCTCGTCGGAGAAGACGGAGATTTAACTGCTCTGGCGCCACTCTTCGACGTCTCTTCTTCACGGCTGAACAAGATCCATGTTAACCGGCGAGGAGGGAGATTGATGGTGTCAATCCATGTTTAGAGTCACCAATATTTGTGCTTTCTCTATGTTATTTTCTCTCGTTTTTGTCCAATTGATGCGGAATAAGCAATGGGAAGTCACAGGGCGGTGGTTCCTAAGGCCGACTTCCAAGCGTCTATTTTGATTGGACTTAGAGTGGTTGGGGGATGCGGAGGTTCCGATGGTGGTGGTGATGGGTTCAGCGGCTGTGGCAGAGTGGTGGTGGTTGTGGGGGATGGAAACACTGCCTGGGATGAATCGGCCGTGAATCATTGTTGGTTTCTTGATGATTTTGGTCCAGCAGTTTTGATTCCATCCACCACCACAATAACAGAGATGGGAGCGGCGCCACTGCCACCTCCCCCACAATAAAACTGCTTACAGTACTCGGCGGTGTGGAAAGTGAGTGACATTGACGATGATGAGCACTCGGCGGGTGGGAGTGGACGATGACGATGATGAGCACTCGGCGGTGTTGCCGGTGAAGCTGCTCGTGGATGTGGTCTAAGGTTTTGAACAGAGAGAAAGAAAGAGTCAGAAAAAGAAAGAGAGAGAAAGAAAGAGTCATCAAAAAGTGGTCAGAGAAGGAGAGAGAAAAAGTCAGAAAAAAATATTCCCTCTGTCCGCTACATTATGTAGCGGACACCGCTGGAGGGTATTTTGGTCAAAAATATGTCCGCTACATAATGTAGCGGACAGGAGAGAGAGAAAAAGAAAAAAAAAGTCAGAACATTAATGACAAAAAGAGATAAAAAGTCTGAAAACTTGTCCGCTACATTATGTAGCGGACGGACTCGGAGGGTATTATTGTCAAAAAAATGCAAAAAATTGTCCGCTACATAATGTAGCGGACGTACTTAAAAAAACGCAAAAAAAAGATCTGGGCCGTCCATCTTTTGGGATGGACGGCCAGATCGCGCTAGCAACTTCTCCTATTTTGCTAGCGCTATCAATGGATCAGCTCCCATATATATATATATATATATATATATATATATATATATATATATATATTTGCTTGCTTTGTATCATTTCTCTCCTTACTTGGTATATATTCCTACTTTCAATAAAAAAATAAAAAAGTTTCTCCCTTTTAATTCTCATTAAAATTTAAAAGTAAGAATCTAATCTCTGGTTTATGAAAAAACAATGTACTCTACATGAGAATGCAATCTTTTTTTTTTTGAGAGCAAGGGGGTGCTCAGTTGTATAATATGGTATAGTCTAATTGTATTTGACCAAAACAATTTTTTTTTCTTACAAAATGTCAAATTTGTCTTTGATGCTCAAATGAGCATTGAGGTTAAGAGCTTCACGAAACTGGTTTGAGTCTGACTAAAACCATAAGGCTGCCCTGCACCTCCCCGGCTATTAGCAAAAAAAGAAAAAAGATAAAACTATGTGCATCAAAGTTGTTTGCCATATAAACGGAATGAGTCCGATCAAATTAAACCTAATTCACTAGATGCATTTAGAGATTTGCATTTATTGATACGAGTTACGAAAAAATAAAACTCTACATATTGTACATGCTAACGGTGAAATAAAATCTATCGTCACTTTCTGTAGAAAGGTTCAGAAATTTAAGGTTATTATTTTAAATCTCTTCTTAAAATTTTCCGTCGTTTTTGCTTTTAAGTCATTAGTTTCAGTATTAACTTCTAACCAGGCTTGTGCATTATGAAATTTTTAAATGGTGAAGGAAAGCAAATTTGTAAAAGAAATGGGTCTTTTGAGATTAAATCTAATTCGCTTGATGCATGTAGAGATATGCATTTATAGGTATGAGTTGTGAAATATACGAGATTTGAGAAAGTATATGTGACAATAGTGATATGAAATTTATAATCCCTTTTTTTTTAATAAAGATTGATAAATTTAGGACACTATATAGTAGTAATTATAATTAAAATTTCTCATTAAAAGCTCCCCACCGTCTCCGATTTTAAGTCAATAGTTTCAGGTGAGATCTCTTAACCAAGTTTGTGCATTAGGATCTTTGAAATGGTGGTACCGTCGTGAAGCCACGTTTATAGTTAAGGCTAGTTAGAAATTGTTGTCGCTCTCCACCACTCCAAGTGATCACTATAGGACACCAAAATGGCCGCTAAAAATTGCAAACGCATATTTTTCAAGCAAGGCATGAATTTAATAGTACCTTAAGTAGCTAATCAGTTAATCTTCTTCAATAATCGCTGTTTTATACATTTATTTCCATTTATTGGTTTTGAAGTGTTAATAGCTATATCTGTCTCATTCTGGCCTAGTAAAGGCAATCTAATCAAGATGGTCGATTCCTTACACATCTTCATTATAATGGAAGCTAGAGCATCTATGGTGTGGGTGAAAGCATCTCAATCAACTAAACTATACAGGGAAAGAGCCTCTTTCATAAGCATATATGAGGCAAACTTCCATTTCCAGGATATCCACCCATTTCTCAAACTAAAAAAAAAAAAAAAGAATAAACTTGAGCCACCACAACCACAAGAGAAATTTGTCACAATCAAATTAATCCATATAAAAGCATAAATAGGTATAGCAAAATATCTTCATAAAGACAAGCACCGCGAAATGGCAATACACTTCGTGTTAGAACTTCAGCGACAGTATCATTGTAGCTTTCTGTGGAAAAATGTAAATGTGATATCACGTTTCTCCCTTGTGTTCTCTTGATTTAAACGATCTTGAATAGTGGAATACGTGTAAGGTATCTGTTATTAGAATAACATGTATTCGAGATACATGTATGCAACCTCTAGCTGTAGTAACGATAATGTCGAAAGAGGATAGTGCGAGAGATTAGCCTTGAGGGTTAAATCACGATTCACTCACGTTCAATAATTTTGAAACAAATTTCAAACACCTAACCTTAACTTTCAAGCATTAACCACTCAAAACGTTTGGGGGAAAGGGGTCCTCAAATGCTTGAATTTTTTGGCAATATACACCGAGAAAAAAAGGACCTATGAGTGTTTTTAGATTCTAAATTCACTCCTATTGTGTAAATAGAAAAAACCTTTTGCGACAGTAAGAATGCGATTTAATCAAATAAATGGTTTAGATTATCATAATCTAGAAAACAAGGGAAACACAATGGCCAAAGATTATTTATGACATATGTAAAGTTGGATATATTCGCTTAATATTACAAGCTTGAATGACAATTGATTATACATATTGGTTCATTAATGCCTACAGTAACAAGCTTGCTCGTCACGGGATATTCGTTGAGGTGAAGCAACATTGATTGCTTTAAAATAACACGCAACAAATATTTTTTTTAACGGTGACTCTTTGCTTAACCATATAAACACGACAGTTTAAGGTGTTCTATCTAAGCGTAAAATGTTGGGTTTTCTAGCATTACTTATTCAATGAATGCTAATGGCTAAACGTGAATTGCTAAATTTGCACTATATCTTTACAATAATGTGACCAACAAGATGCAATCTCTTAAAAGATGCAACAAATATCACTATCCACATTAGAGAAGAAAAAATATTCACTACAACAACATTACTCGTTCAACACGAAGGCTGAGGGTTGAATCTGAATTGCTAAATTCAAACCATATATGCACACTTGGTTAAAATTAAATTGTTAAATTCGGGCGGCATACATACACTTTCGTAACCGATCGGGGTGCGACACCAATCTTTAGATTAGTTCAACATTGTGGTACAATACTGAGGAGAAAGTGTTTACCAGAATGGCAAAAAAATTAACGTGTATGACCGACATACACGAGATTTGGGAAATTAATTTCTTTTTATAACTTTGAGATAAATAGTGTGGAAATATATGAGGTGTGTAATGGGTAGTTGATTTCCAACACGTGTTTCAACTAGAGGGTGCTTTTCGTCATTTCACTGGCAGCCCATTAAACAAAGAAACAACCACACACAGTGTACTGGAATTTTGTGCTACCACTCCCCTGCATTTGGCGCGTATGCATCTAACTAACTGACGAAACTTGGCCCCAAAAGCCCAAAAAGATCAGAAACACTTTTGAAATCGGACCAGGAAAGAGAGGAAGAAAAAAAAAATTGCACTTTAGGTTGGAAAAGCGTTCTAAAAGTTTAAGTCGTTACAAATTGAGTCTAATAATGTTATTATGTGTAAGACTCCCTTCACGTCCAAGTCGCTGATTGCACGTGCTACGAAAAGTATGTAATAAACAAATTGAGGTGCACCACCATCAAATAGACAAATAAATAGACTGCAGAGTGCAACATTATAAGGTAGACCAGATACAAGCGGGAATAATCGAATACAAAATCTCGTGCAACGAGAGTTATGATACTGTGTTAAGTTACTAACACTTTTCAAAGCTTAAGTCGGTGAAAAATGAGATCAACAATGTTATGATACATAACGGTAGCAGATGTAATTATACGAATATACATGTACAGAAAGAGAAAGCTTTAGTGAATCAAGAGTATCTTCAAAAGCGACAAAGCTGAGCAAGAGTTAAGATTGAAGCTTTGATAACATGTTAACTAGAGGTTTAAGTTACTAACTGATTTAAAAGCTCAAGCAGTTAAAAAACGAGTCCAACAATTTTGTCATGCATAACGGTAACGGATGTAATTACATGTATACCGAAAGAAGAAGCTTTATTCAAGAGCGACGAAATTGAGCAAAGTTAAGATTGAGGACGGGAGACTTGAGACGCTCAGAAGCAGAGTGGAGGCGAAGCATCGGTCGGCTCGCGGACTCAAAGTGGAGTTAAGGGATTACTTACCTCCTTATTTTATTGCAACCACTCTCATACATTTGGCGCGTATATCCAACTAACGGACACGAAGAAACTGGCCCCAAAGCTCAGAAAGATCAAAAACGCCTTTGAAGAGAGAGAGAAAATAAATATATATGCACTTTTCAGACACAGAAAGTGCCCCAAAACCAGACCCAAATACACACTAGTGTGTGTATATTCACACACAGAGAGAAACCCCAAAAACATCACCCCTAACTCGATCGGAACGCCGTCTCTCTCACACACTACTGTGTGTTCTTCTCACCTTCACACACACAATTGTACTAAATCTGTATATAATTATATTTGATATAGATAGTGTATAGGGGTATATATATATATATGGATAGGTACAGTCGTACACAGGCGAACGACGGCTCGCAGCCCGATCCGGTGGCGGAATGGAGCTCGCCGGGCGGCGAAACCGGGCTCGAAGGCCAGTTTTTCGTTATTTGCATTTGCATTTCGTGTTCAATTCCGGTCGAATTTCGAAGCTAATTGTGTAATGTGGACTGATTTTGACCGTTCGATTGTGTACGAAAAATGCAGAGCCTATGTGGCAGCTAGGGTTAGGCGACGGTGCTGAATCGTACCCGGAGCGGCCGGACGAGGCCGATTGTATCTACTACTTGAGGACCGGGTTCTGCGGATACGGTGCGAGGTGCAGGTTCAACCACCCGCGCGATCGCAGCTCGGTAACGTGTTGAATTATCCTTGCGGATACTTGCATGCTAGGGTTTTGCTATCGGTCAGCTTTGATCGTGTGATTTGGTTTGATCCTTGTGGATTTACTGGATCTGTAGTGATTGTGTCCGTAGATATTGTGCACAGTTCAATAAGATGGAATGTTGTTCGAATTGTGTGTCACTTGATGAATTTTTTTTTTTTGGTGAAAGCGCTAGAGGAAAGTTTTGCATGCGTGGGGGAAATTTGATTGGTAGATTAATTACAGGTTATGGGAAGTATGAGGGCTAGCGGAGGGGAGTATCCCGAGCGGGTTGGGCAGCTTCTGTGTCAGGTACTTTGTTTAATTACTTGTTGATTGTTTGTTGAACGTGTGATATCGAGGATGTACATTTGCTAGATTATGGGATTTAAGGTTCAATCATATCTTTTGCTAATTTGAAAGAGAGTGAGTTCCAATTTTGTGGATCATGAGCTTGTTTTTTCTTTATTTCGGCTCCACATTGTCTGAGAAAGTGCGTTATTCTCTTCACTTTGATGGATCCTGCTCTGATTTTGGAAAGATTGAGATCCAATCTTGTGGACTGTGAGTTCGTCTTTTCTTTATTTCGGCTCACATTGTCTGAGTAAATGTAAGTTTTTGTGGATCATATTTTGTTTGGAATAGAGTGTGATCCAATACTATTGATCATGAATTCGTCTTTTCTCTTCCTTGGCTCCACAATGTTTGAAGAAGTATGTTTTTTCTTCTTTGGACCGTCACTTCAATGGGCCATTTCTATTTCTGATAAGAGTGAGCTTAAACTTTTTTGATTATTAATTCGTCTTTTCTTCATCTCGTCTCCACATTGTCTGAAAAAGTATGTTCTTTTTTATTAATTATCCCCTTCTATCCTCATGGATCATTTTTGTTTTTTGAGAAGGGAGAACTCCAGTTTTCGTAAGCATGAAGTCGTCTTTTCCTTTATGTCAGCTTGACATTTTTAAAAAGAATGATTTTTCTTACTAATTATGCCTTTCCATCTTTACTCTGATGGATCATTGCTATTTTTGAGAAGAGTGAGCTTTAATGTAGTTGATCACTTATTCGTCTTTTCTATATTTCGGCTCCAGATAGCATGAAAAAGTAAGTTCTTTCTCATAAATAATGCCTTCTATCTGCACTTTGTGATTCCTATTCGACTTCTAGTACTATATGAGGACGGGAATGTGTAAATTTGGTGCTTCCTGTAAGTATCACCATCCAAGACAGGGAGGTGGATCTGCAGTCCCTGTAGCACTGAATATTTCTGGATACCCACTGCGACCGGTCTGCACTCTATCCCTTTATACTGCGTCTTCTTTTTTGTCTCACTTTGATCTGTTTTTTTTTTTTTTTGAGATTTCCTGTTATGTTGGCTATATGATGGGACTTCTTTTCTCAGGGAGAGAAAGAGTGTTCATACTATGTGAAAACAGGACAGTGTAAGTTTGGCGTAACATGTAAATTCCATCATCCACAGCCAGCTGGCATACAAATGGCAGCTGCTGGACCTTTGCAGGCAGCAGCTGGTGTGCCTGCGCCTGCAATTTATCCAACGGTGCAGTCTCCTCCTGTTCCATCATCACAGCAGTATGGAGTGGTGGCTGGTAACTGGTCAGTTGGTAGACCTGCTTTGCTTCCAGGTTCTTACGTCCCTGGGACATATGGTCAGGTGCTGCTTCCCCCGGGGATGATTCCATTCCAGGGTTGGAGTCCTTACCAGGTATGAGTTTTAATGCCTTGACAAAATATAAGCACAAACAATTGTTTTACTAACTTCCTCCTGTATGCAGGCACCTGTAAGTCCAGTAGCCGCTTCAAATACTCAACCCACTGTAGGAGCAGGCCCAGTTTATGGTATAACGCAGTTGTCTTCTTCAGCCCCTGCATACGCTGGAACTTATCTATCCCTACCTTCTCCTGCTGGTCCTTCAGGCAGTGCGCAGAAGGAAGTATTTCCTGAAAGACCCGGCCAACCTGAATGCCAGTATTATTTGAAAACTGGAGATTGTAAATTTGGATCCTCGTGTAGATACCATCATCCACCAGAATGGAGTGCACTGAAAACAAATTTTGTCCTTAGCCCCATGGGTCTTCCCCTACGTCCGGTAAGCATCTCCTCGTATAGGGTATGAATTTTTGTTTAGTCTTACTTATCTAGAAGGAAGTTTCTCATCCTCTCTCCTTCTCACGCGGAGAATGATAGTTCTTATTTATTTGGTTTTGGTAGTCATTCTACGGGAAGAACTGAACACATAAAGAGTAAATACGAACATTACTTGAGCTGGTTTGCTCTAGGAGTTTAAAAAGCTTAGTTTGATGTGTCGTTGCAACTTTTAACCATTGAATCACACAGACATTGTTTGCATGCGTCTGCATGCGTGCCCGTATATAAATCTTGCCCCAGCATCCAAATAACAGAAAAAGCAAAAGGGATAACTGAAAGCCTTTTACTGTAAACATTATTATGGTACAAAAGTTCAGGGATAAAATTCTGAGAAAACAACAGATGGAACAGTACTTTTTGCAAGACCTCAAACTTCCTTGTTCATACTGCAACACAACGTCTTTAGCATGCATATATCTACCATAATTATCTCATTCATAGAGCATGCTGAGAGAGGTTCCAACTGAACAGTGTGGACCAAGAAAAGCCTTCAATCTCCAAGTTGAAAATTCTACACTCTGAAAATTTCTGGAACTTTTCTCCTGCAACAAACACCAATAAGACATGGAGGAATGAACTCCCACAGCTTTGCCTTCCTCTGTCGTCTCTTAAATAAAGAGCAGCACCTCAGCAAATCCACCAGCAGACAAGGCATTACCCAATATATACCCACCAAGCAGACTACTTGTGACTACTGCATAGGCAATTTCAGGGTGTGGCTTTATGCTCATCTTTAACTGGCCAGTGCCACTCAAGGAGGCCAGGTTTTGAACATCATAACAAGCTGCTAATGCAACTGAAATTACAAGCCTAACTAAAGAACTGAGAGGAGTGTTTAAGTAAGAATGTTTGAGTTTGCAACATGAAGTACTTGTGGTTCACCACCATCTGAGGTATGGAATCTGCCCTTGTAGAAACCTAAGGCATCCCCAATTCTATGCCTCAAAGTACATCAAACATGAATCTAGCATAAAAAATCTTTTGCATTTCATTTTCTTGAACCATTAAGTAGGTTATGACACGTGCTGGCTTCACCACTGTGTTCTTGGGAAGGAAACATTTTCCCCAATAACATGCCTTCTAACTTAAAGGTCTTCGATCCACTTGAGCTTCGTGCTAGCTTCTCCAAGACCTGTATGCTGAACTTCTTGAAATAACATTACTTTAGTAATTATGAAGCACGGACATGGACATGAAACGTGAGAACGACATGGACACTTGATACCGTAAGTCTTATAAAGGTGAGGCCAGGTACATGTCACAAAGATGCTGAAAGACAAGATACGAACACGTTAGGGACATGGAGACAAAAAATACGTTTGTACTTGATGAAATCAACTAATTACGAGCCATAGTAGTTAGTAATTACCAGTGGGTCCACAGAGACATAGCAGAGGATTTCTGTGGGCGCAGAGGATTTCTGGGGGCATGTGTGAGTATACACTTCAATTATGATACATCTCTCTCCGTCACCCTTGGCCATTCTTTTGCTATAATTTTCCTCGTATTACTTTGCATAGACAAATCTTCAGGTTGATTGTTATTAGCATCTAGACATATTTATGGGTTCAGGAAATGTGGAGTTTTATACTGTAGATTATTCACACATCAATTCAGAGAAAACAACTTACTGACACACCGAAGAGTATCGGGACGTTGTTTGTGGATAGTTTAGCTGCATTACATGCTCTACATGAATACCTTCGCCTCTTTGGCTTCTTGCTGCTGTATCATACCACAATAAACATCCACTTCTACTCCAACATTTGTTTTTCCGTCACTTATTGACCAGCAATAATTTGACTACTTCCTATATTTGAAACTCATGCATGTTAGGAAGGAAAAAACTAAAGAAAATAACGAATTTTGATAGCAAGTTAAATCTCGTCATCTGTACTGTTGCTCCAAATAAGCTCCAGTGATCTGGAAAACTTCAGATATGAAACTTTTGATGCTAGCTCGTCCAATCTGAAGTTCTGTTTTCAGAAAAAATGGGAAAAGCAACGTCTGTACTGTAGATCCCAGTAGGCTTGGAAAGTGTAGGTAGGAGACGTTTAACGCTTCAAACTTGTCCAATCTGAAGTTTTGTCTTGAGAGAACAAAAAGGAAGAAGTTACTAAGAAAATGAGTTTCTTCGGGTGCTCATGTTTTTTTATCACCAATCACTCTCTGATAATAGTTTTCCTTTTATTTGGGGTTGTCATCACCATTTCTTGCTGCAAGACCTACTTCTATCGGCATCATAGATCTTCTGTGCTTGAATTTGGATTGTGATACACTTTAACTATAAGACCTTTGAACGCTGAATGTTTCTTCACTGGTATTAAGTTCTGGCAGAGATATAGTATTAACTGTAAATGTATCTTCACTGGTATTAGGTTTTGGCAGAGATAGTACAAGGATATAGAAATGCCACAATGTTCACATCTAGTTCACGATAGTTTGTACTTGATAAGTTCCATTCTTCCTGTTTCGGTTAAAAAATTTGTTGGTAAGATAGCATATTAAGTAGTGCAATATTTATGATTGTGCACACAGACTGTTGGTGTTAGATGTCCAAAGAGGCAGTTAAGGTTGCTGGTCGCTTAATCCTACATTGTTGGGCTACTCATGATCTTTTGCTTGGTGGTTAAAAGAGAGATCACCTGTGGTTTTAGGGGTTAACAACAACTTGACCAACCGCTACTCTTAGGGCTGTTGGTGGAAACGGAAGCTTTTTCTTATCAGCAATTGTTAAATTACCCTTGACGCTTACCCCATCTGTCAATCGGAACCATCATATATACAGTCCTACTCGTAAGGACAAGCTGGTGAGGTGACCCTCCGTTGATGGACTTATTTCTGAAGAAAATGGTGTGTGTGTCTATATATATATATATATATATATATATATATAGAGAGAGAGAGAGAGAGAGAGAGAGAGAATGGTGTGTGTTTGTGTTTTATAAAGGGTGGGGAGTTGGGGGTGGGGTGGGAGGGGGGTGCAAGAACAACTGAGAGTGCCGAAAGGAGTTGTTCGGTTGGGGGGTTTATCTTAAGAATAAAGAAGACGAAATAGCAATTGGCCAATCCCAAGCATAGCCATTGATAACTTGAGATACTACCATGTTGACCGTTAGCCTGTTCGTCAAGTCAGGCGGCCGGATCGGGCCCTCCTATACTAGAAAAAACTGCTGCTCAGCTTTAGACAAAAGTGATCCCAGCTACCCAATGTGACATGGATGGCCCTGGAATTGAATCAGCTCGGAAATTGACATTTTTCTGTACGACTTCAAGTTTTTATTCGGTATCTTTTGTGTTGCGCGAATTTTACGGGTTAACATTTAATTATGTGGTTTTAGGTATATTGAGTGTCATATGACTTAGTAAATTGCTTCAGACGTAGGGTTAGTTACAAATCTGGGTCATTCTTTGTCTTCTCTTTTACTTTTTGTACAGTTTGAAGCTAGCTCCAGTCTTAGCTCGAAGGGAGCTCCCAAGGAGCTCCAAAGTTAGAAGAGCAGAACGAGAATCTCTCAGCAAGTATTTTATGCTTTCAAAGGTTTTATGTTAATGGTGTGTTTTCTCTTTTCCACTCCCACGGTTCTGAAGTTTAATATTATTGTGCAAATTAGTGTGCCTGATATGTTTCTGTTATTTGATATGCTTGTATTATTACATTGAATTTTTAGAATCCTCTGATTGCATATATCTAATTGTGCCTAGATGTTGCTTATATCGTTTTTCCTGCTACGCAACTATGTATCTTATCTCATTAACATGTTTATTAGGGTGCACCGCTTTGCTCCCATTATGCACAAAATGGCGTATGCAAATTTGGGCCCACATGCAAATTTGACCACCCTATGGAAACACTGAGTTACAGCCCATCTGCATCTTCTCTCGCTGATATGCCTGTTGCTCCTTACCCTGTGGGCGCTTCAATTGGTACTCTAGCCCCATCATCCTCATCATCGGAGTTGAGGCCCGAACTTATTTCTGGATCCAACAAGGACGCCTTTTCAACCAGAATGAGCACGTCTAGTGTTTCAGTTGGTTCGATTTTTTCCAGGAGCGGGCCCCTTCCTCATTCAAGTATCCAGCAGCCCGGACAGAGTTCCATCCCTTCAAGTGGCAGTGATAGTACAGGTCATGGTGGTGAGGTTACGTTGAAATAAGCATTGAGCATTCCTCATTGTCCCTGATGTTCACCTTTCATGAATTTAACATTACATTTTTCTACAAGCCTTCTGAAAGGAGGATTGTCTTTGCAATCGTGATGGTTCAACGATTTAGATCTAGCACCTGCCACCCTGTTCATCTCCGTGTTCATATAATCTTTATATGGCCTCCTTTTTAATCTCGAATAAGCCATATCCGACCTAAAAAAAACTCCCAGCAGACCTCGTATAGTCCCCCAACGAGCTTCCGAATAACCAGAAAGTATCCACACTTTCATTGGCAGCCTCCCATCCATATCTCCAATTTTGGAGCTTCTTGTGTTAATTTATGTTGTAAACACTTTCGGAACTAAAGGACCAGTCCCTGCACCCTTCTCCCTTTTACATTTTGTCTATGCGCCTGTCTGTTGTACTACATGCTTAAATCTGCGAACAAGCCTCCAATTCAACTTAGGAAATGAACTTGAAGGTATTGGTGTTCCCCCGCTTTTTGTCTGGGGCTTTGTTGTACCTGTGGAGAAGGGTTTTTCTCTTTTGGATGATTTTAGACTTGCATTCATCTGTGGGGAAGGGTTAAATTTACAGATTTCAAGCGGCTCATTTTTGTTCTGCCTTATACTGTATATGGCTATATGCCATAAGACACTTGTTTATGCTGTGAGACATGACTTAGGTTTGAGTACAGCAACCTTGATTTTGTTTAATTTGTGACATGGCCTTCCCTCCCCCCAACACACCCACACACACCAGCCTTTGCTTCTAGTATGCCTTTGGCGTGGCTAGTAAGAACTAACAGATCTGCCCAGTTGTCCGGCAAACCAGGCAGCCATGCCCTGATAGTCACATCAGAGCTCCCAATCTTGGCATCATTCAGGTTGCGCCGCCAACACTTGATCTGGCTAGAACGAAAACGGGTAATTATTTCTACTCACTACCTTATGGCAGAGGAAATTTGTGAAGCTGTTCTAGCCATATTTCCTTTATTTGTCACATCCCTTTCCTTTCAAAGGGCACCACGGTGATCGAAAAAAACGGTAATGAATCTGTTACGAAGGCGCAGACAAAGATGCCAACTGAAGGCAAGAAATTGCCCGCCAGGGAATTAAGAACGTAAATCCAGTAGTCCAAACAAGAACGTCCACGCCCAGACCAATAATCTATTAATTCCAAAAGGATTAGTATCCATTGATAAGTTTTGAAGAGTTTAACCGTTTATAATCTCTTAACCAGTCCATCAAATAAGTGAAAGATTCATTGAACTGCGTAACGTTACCATGCCACACAGAAACACCAGTACCAAGAGATTTACTAGCAAATAATTTCTTAGAGGGATCTTGGCTTTTGAAAAGAGGGCTATGAAAGAACAAATGTGTTTTGAATAATTTCCTACTTGCTGCTTCATTCCTTCGTTCATTTTTATATACAGCTTTGTACATCAGATTTTGAGAAAGAGATGTGGAGAGATACATGGAGAGCTGTTATATTTTGAACTAAACACTTTTAACTTTTAAATTGACTTTTGAATCTGAAGAATATTGTGGGAGGTTCATGTGGATAAGCTTATCCACGTCTGGCTTATCTCTTCTTAACACGCCCCCGCAAGATTGAGGTGCCGTTGGTGACTCCAATCTTGGACCGAAGCTGATGAAATTGCTGCTGAGGAATAGCTTTAGTGAGAATATCCGCGAGTTGGTCCTTGGAATTGACATGATGAACACGGAGAGTGCCGTCGGTGACACATTCCCTGACAAAGTGATAATCCAAAGCGATATGCTTCATGCGTGAATGGAAAACAGGATTGGCACAAAGATACGTGGCTCCTGTATTGTCACAGAAGAGAGCAGGGGGTCGTGAAAGATTGAGACCAAGTTCATGCAATAGATTTGTGACCCACAAGATTTCAGCAGTGCAGTTGGCGATGGCTTTATATTCGGCTTCCGAGGAGGAGCGAGAGACTGATTTTTGATGGGTTGATTTCCAAGAGATTGGGTTTGATCCAAGATAGAGAATGTAACCGGTGGTGGAGCGTCCATTGTCTCGGTCTCCGCCCCAGTCAGAGTCACTGAAGGCATGAAGTGTGAGAGGAACTCCACGGCATAAGTAAAGACCATGATGAATAGTGGCTTTTAGGTAACGAAGCACACGTTTGAGTGCAGTCTAGTGAAGTTCAGTGGGGGAGTGCATGAATTGAGAGAGACGATTCACTGCAAAACAGACATAGTGGGGGAGTGCATGAATTGAGAGAGACGATTCACTGCAAAACAGACATCAGGGCGGGTAAGAGAGAGGTATTGCAGGGCTCCGACAAGTTTTCGATATGGTGTTGGATCAACGAGGGAGGAGCCATCCTGAAGTGTGAGAGTAGAGGTGTTACACATAGGGGTGTTGACCTCTTTTGCACCTGTCATCGAAAAAGTATGTAGCAGGTCGTGGATGTGGCGATGTTGAGAAAGAAATAGTCCATCAGTTGTGTTAATGACTTCGACACCCAAAAAGTGATGAAGGGGACCGAGATCCTTGAGGGAGAAGCGGTGATCCAGTGTGTTGACAAAGGAATCCAGAAAGGTGGTGTTGTTGCCGGTGAGAATAATGTCGTCGACGTAGACTAAGAAGTATGCAATGACATCATCTTTCTTGTAGATGAATAGTGAAGCATCCGCTACAGATTTAGTGAACCCAACTTGTAGAAGATGGCCCTTAAGTTCTTGATACCAAGCACGTGGTGCTTGCTTGAGACCATAGATAGCTTTACGGAGCTTGCACACGTGGTGGGGCATGGTGGAGTGGAGAAATCCTGGAGGTTGAGTCATGTAGACGTCATCATGAAGAGTGCCATGGAGAAAGGCATTGTTGATGTCAAGTTGCCGGAGCGGCCAATTCCGAGAGAAGGCAAGACACAACACGACGCGAATGGTGGCGGGTTTGGTAACGGGACTAAAGGTGTCCGCGTAGTCAAGGCCAGGGCGTTGATGGAAGCCTTTCGCCACGAGGCGAGCTTTGTACTTCGCTATGGAACCGTCAGGATGACGTTTGATGCGAAAGATCCATTTGCAACCTATAATGTTTTGGTCCGTCTTTGGAACGAGATCCCATGTGCCATTGTGTAACAAGGCATCAAATTCTTCTGACATTGCGTTGCGCCAGTGGGAATCGGTTAAGGCTTGGGAAAGACAAGTGGGTTCTAAGGCGAGAGGCAAAGGATGGGCGGTGGTGTGATGGTGCATTGAAGAGGACTATAGAGTTGGCCATGGATCGGAAAAAAAAAGAGCTTTTAATCAAATAAGGCTCTGATACCATGAAAGAACAAATGTGTTTTGAATAATTTCCTACTTGCTGCTTCATTCCTTCGTTCATTTTTATATACAGCTTTGTACATCAGATTTTGAGAAAGAGATATGGCGATATACATGGAGAGCTGTTACATTTTGAACTAAACACTTTAACTTTTAAATTGACTTTTGAATCTGAAGAAGATTGTGGGAGGTTCATGTGGATAAGCTTATCCACGTCTGGCTTATCTCTTCTTAACAGGCTATACATCAATCGAGTAATGCCGCCAACACTTGATTTGGCTAGAACAGCAACAGACGTCTGCATCTGTTCATTAGCTTCTCGTGGAGGAATGTCGATGATAGGTATTTTCATGTACTTGGGACGACAGCTCGAGGACTTTACGTCCGGCATCACCGTGTGCACGCCATGCCTAGGAGGGACTGAAATCTGTCGCAAGCCTTGATATTCAAGTCAAGGCCTCTAGGACGTAGGGAGTTACCCAAGTTAATCAGAATGATCGAACTTGCTTAGCAATTCACGGCAACAGAATATGTAAATTAGCGACTATCTGGGGGACTAAATCTGTATCCTCATACAAAGTTGCCAAAAGATGACGACGACATGTTTTGTCACCTACTATAGACGACGATCAATAGTTTTTCCTTTAAACGTCTTCTTTTTGTGACGAGTTTTTCCATATTGTCACATGTTAGCTTTGGATGACGACGCAGAAAGTTTTTCCGCTTCCCGCCAAAACACTACACGACTTTTTTTGTTGCGGTTAGTGACTTGTTTTGGGTCACCTTTGTACCAGATTTTGTGAAGATACTTATCGGGTCACTGAAATGCCACAGCGTAGTATAAGGGACGACATATTCATCTCGTTGCAAGTTATGTGGCATCCATTATGGTAGGTAGTTACTCAGGTGACGCTTTCTAGTGTTTTGTCACAAAACATGTTAATTGGTGACGAAATAACCTTCGTCACCGAATACTTTATTTTCAGCAACAGATTATCAACATTGTCGCCGAGCGAATAAATTTAGTGACGGAACGTGCTTGGTAGGCAATTGATTGGCGACAAATTTCTATTGACCATCACAGAGTATTTTACATTTATCCAAGGAACCACTTATCATTGCCAAATTGTTTGCGCGGGTGACAATTTCTTTGCATAGCCAACATTTGCAGGCGATTTAGTGCTAAAACTTGCTTGTATACATAATTTTGTTTGCTGATGAAACTCCTCGATCATTTCGTCTCTAGACAATATATATTTGGTGACAAAATGGTATTCTGTCACGTCATCCTTTGGTTTCTTCTTATTCTATATAGCTTTATTATAGTAACCTTGTTGTCGTGGCAAAGAAAAAAAGGCAAAAAATAACTGAATCTATCTACATAAAGTGTTCACGAGAAAGTTATCATAAATTGTTGACAACAACGCTTTCAAAAAAAATATATTATTTCCAAAAACAAACAAAAAATGAGAAGTCAAACCAAACAGTACTACAAATTATTTATAGTTGAAAATTCATTGAGGTCTAAAAATGAGACACGTCAAGTGAATCAAGACCAACAAACATTGAGTACTAAATATGACCAAAGCATTAATTTGAAAGTGTATTGCAAGCTATACGATGCGCGTGGACTAGAGGCACATCGTGCTCTCCCGAGCATTCATAAGCTCGGCATGATGGTTAACGGTGTTGGTAGACACATTCCGCACTTTGAGGATTCACAACGGTGGTGAAAGTGGTGATGATGGCAGGCGAAGTCAGTCAGTGGCTATAGTAGTTGATAGCGTTAGTAGATCTAGTATTCAGTGGTGTTGGTCACCGGTGGTGGTGGCGATCAATGGCTATCGTGATTGGTAGTGCTGGTGGGTTTGATGTTTGGCAGTAATAGATGTTGGTGGTGAATATTGAATGGAAGAAAATAAGTAAAATATTTTCAACAAAAGTTAAAAGGTGAATCCAAAAAAAGAAAACTCAAAACTGAAACCTGAAAACTTCAAAATTGAGTTTTCAAAAATATCCCCATATATATTGAAAATTAAACTATTTATACAACTGAATGGAAAAAAAAGAGTAAAAGAGAATAAAACTGTTCTGCTAAACGCCGATATTTTTTTTAAGTTCTTAAAACTGACCAAAAAATTAAAAACAAAAACTCTTTCAAACGCAATGAACCATGAATGATTAAGACAATCATGTATGCCTGCCCGTTCTTCTAAGATTCTGCATGAAGGGAAACTGAATTTGGAGCATCAAGTTTCACATACACAGTACTGTATTTGTTTCAAATGATCTAAACATGGCAGGTAGACCAGGCATGCAGTCATGCATGTCTTTGGCAAAGTACCAGTGCTTGCTGCACAAGCTACTGGCAGTGACAAAGTCTCTTATGAGATAGAGATGTCAAAGGGCCGGGCTTGGGCCGGCCCAGCCCAAGCCCGTCGGGCCTGCTGTGGGGCCGGGCCGGGGCCGGGCCAATGGGGGCTGCCAACCGGGCCGGGCCGGGCCGGGCCTGCCGAAGGCAAACCCCGGCCCAGTCCAGGCCCAGGCCCTAGGCCCAATAGCTAGGGCCGGGCTTGGGCCGGGCCCGGGCCCTTTTTTTTTTTTTTTTCTTCTTGTTATTCAATTTTAAATTTCATCTCTAGGCAATATTCACAATTTAACGAACCTAATCTTTATCCTTTTATTTCATTATAAGTAATATACATATATATGTATGTATGTATATACATATTTATTTGTTAGCCATTATATTTTTTATTATATGTTAAACATTTTCATACTCTTCTTGATGAGCTTTATTAATAAAATCTTAACACATAACAATTTATATAGAAAAATAATAAATGTATTCATAGGCCCTCCTCCTTTTATCCGGGCTTGGGACCGGCTGCTTGTAAACAAACAGGCGAAGTTACCTATTTTTTTATATATACGAAAAAATATATATCTTGCTTGTAAAAATTTATTTTATATATATGAAAAAAAAAGTATATTTTGTGAAAAAATTTATTCTTAAAATTCTAACAATCAAAATAATAATGAATGTCTATCCAAAATATCAGCAATCAAAGATCAAGAAATCTGCAACGTCAACCAAAAGGATCAAAAGAGGAAAATAAAAACAAATTACCTAATCATCCAGAAGTACTTCAATATCCGAGTCACTGCTCTTCCTATCATCAATCGGTTTATCTTGCTCGCGGTATTTCGCATCAAGATAATCCTTCCAACATACACATAGCTCGAGCGACTCGGGGTTAAGACGACTCCTCCTGTCATCCAAAACCCTCCCGCTAGCTGAAAATGCCGACTCTGAAGCAACCGTGGAGGCTTGCACTGGCAGTACATCCCGTGCAATTTGGGATAAAGTTTTATACATGTTTTGATTTTGTTTCCAAAAATTTAACAAATTAAAATTAACCTGTTCTTGCCTTGATAAATCAGAATAATGATCAGTATTTGCATATACACCAATCTCATTAAAAGAGGAAAAAGTATACGAACCTGCCGAATTAGAAGTACCTTCACCTGGTAGTTGTCTTGCTACTAGATGTTCAAAGCCCTGAAGGTATGGCGCATAATACCTCTCAACAGTGGATGATGATGTAGCTCGCCCGCGCACGTCAGCAGAATTACGATAGACGTTGAACAAGTCCTCAAACCTCTTGCTCACTTTTGCTGTGAATGCGGTTGTCTCCTCTGCTGTGTAGCACATTAATTTCGATATCTCTTGTATCGAGGCGTTCACGCCATGCAACTTTAACCTAGGATCTAAACAAGTAGCCACAGTAAAAATAGCAGGCAGCTTACTCCAATATTTATTAAATTTTTGATCCATCACTTTTACTATTTCCTTAAAGGGTCCTATATATCTCCATTTTGTTAACATTGTAGCCATCTTCAGAATTTCTATTACAGCGAGAGGAGAGGTGGGATAGTACGTACCAGACAATAAATTGGTAGACGTGTAGAATACCTCCAAAAATTCAGCTAGGTATGTGGCCATCTGCCATTCCTCTTGAGTTGGCAAGCCGGCTGGGAACTGGGTTAGTAGAAAATGCGTATAGACTTCTCGGTATGCCAGAATGTGTAAAAGCATGTGGTATGTAGAGTTCCACCTGTGGACCACATCTGTAACTGCTCTCCTGCGAGGCATATTATATTGAACACACAACGTTTTAAATTGTTGTGTTCTCGGACTCGAGCTATTAACATACGCTGTCATACCCCTCATTTTGAGAAGAATATCTCCTGCAGCAGCTAAACCATCTTGAACAATTAAATTAATAATGTGACAAACACAGCGAACATGAAATAATTCACCGTTAAGTACAGGTTGAAGCGTCTCCTTTAAAGCTGCAACAGCAACTTTATTATTAGAAGCATTATCAAAACTAACACTCATAATCTTATCCTTAATTTTAAATGTGGTGCATGCTTTTAATATAAGAATAGCAATGTTCATTCCATCATGCGGATAAGGGAAGTGCTCGAAAGCGATGATTCTCTTGTGCATAACCCAATCTACATCAATCCAATGAGCGGTCACACAAGAATAACTAACAAAAGTATAAGGAGATTGCCAAATATCAGAAGTAAGACTAACTTTACCTTCAAATTTATCGAAATAATCGATAAGGCGTGCTTTAGCAGCATTGTACTGTCGGAGTGCATCGGATCTAGTTGTGTTTCTATGAACCTTTTTGTACAAAGGTTGAACGTATGTGTTCATATATCTAGAGTGCTTAGGATTATCGGCAAAAGAAAAGGCTTGTTCATCATGAATAACAAATTCAGCGAGACCGTCTCTTTGCTCTCGCTGATTATAAACAAATAACTTACCGTCAAAAGATAACTGCGTTTGGGTAGGTTCGACGTGGCCTTGTCGAGGTGCACACAGAGGGTAATGCCTGTTAAGATGTCCATTACCACTACCAGACGAAAATAATTTAGCGCAGTACTTACATCGAGCTTTTCGGATGCCGTCCACCGTAACTACATCGAAATGATTCCAACACTCGGCTTTCTTTTTTTTCCCCTTTTGGACTTCTGGCTCATTACCGGAGGCATTGCTCGGCCCTTCTTCATCATGACCAGGCATAGGGTTGAGATTATGCCACGGAGTAGTAGCTTCGCCAACCGAGCTGCGTCCTTGACTATAATGCGGGGGGTCTTCATCAGGCGTGTATTCAAAATCTGGAATGTTTTGATTGAACTCCCAATTGGCTTGGGTATCTATCATACAGCCTGTACTCATTCGTCCAGGAACGAATGGTTGTGTTGGTGCTTGGATTGGTGTTTGTGATGGCCGTGGCGCTGGCGCTTGTGCTGGTGGTGGTGCTTGCGATGATGATGATGTTTTTCGTGATGACGATGCACGCCTCATTTTCTTCAATAATCCAGCCATATTTCGAGCTAAACTTTGTAAGAGTAACTAAATACACAAGTATAAGAGTAGTAATAAGAAATAACAATTAAAAGAATGAACGAGTAACAAATATTAGAGAGTTAGTAATTAAAAAGAATTTAGCAAGACTAGTAATTAATAAACGAGAGTACTAATTAGTAAATACTAGTAGTAATTAGCAAGAGTAGTAATTAAAAAGAATTTAGCAAGACTAGTAATTAATAAACAAGAGTACTAATTAGTAAATACTAGTAGTAATTAGCAAGAGTAGTAATTGGAGAGGAAAATAGTAGCAAAGCTTGTAGAAATATAGAATGTTTAGGTAAGAGAGAGTAAGAAGATTGGTGTGAAAAATTAGAGAGAAATGGTGTGAATTTATAGATTTTAGAAACTTCACAAAAGACCAAAATACCCCTACAAACTATCCGTTTATAGTTGTTGGGGAGGGTAAGAGTGTAAAGGAGTTGAAAAATAGAGGTTAGACTAAAATACCCCCCAAACTAGCCGTTATATTGCTGTTGGGGGGGTAAAAGTGGAATTTTGGAAAAGGGGTGGAAGAAAGGGGGGGAAAAACAAAAAAATTCAAACAAGTGGGGCCAAAACCGGGCCAAACCCGGGCCGCATACCGGGCCAGCCCCGGGCCAGATCCGGGCCGCAGACCGGGCCAGCCCCGGGCCAGATCCGGGCCGAAGACCGGGCCGCAGACCGGGCCAGACCCGGGCCAGACCCGGGCCGGGCCAAACCCGTTTTCGGGCCGGGCCGGGCCGGGCTTTTTCACAGCAATGGACGGCCTGGTCCAGGCCCAGGCCCCAGGCCCGCTGTGCTGGGGCCGTTACTGTTCACCGTCGGGGCCGGGCCAGCCCGGGCCAGAACCGGGCCGGGTCGGGCCAGCCCGCGGGCCGCCCGGCCCGTTTGACAACACTACTTATGAACAGAGAAATGGGCAGTTCTGGGATTCTCTATTTCGCAAGCGTCGCTCCCGTTGTACGTTGCCATGATGAGCCTGAGCTCTATGAACCTGAAACTGCTCGGCCGCCCAAGTCGTCGGTGTGTAGTGTGGCCTCGGTGGTTACAAACTGTTAAGAAGACGGAATTCTGAATACAATTATAACCAAAACGGATCCAGAAAGTTTAATCGGGGAGTGCTAAAAAATCACAAATAAGAATTGATGGCTAACATAAAAGATTTAAGAATGTTCAAGTTCACATAAAACATGAATAATTAAAAACACGTCATAATTAGCGTCACTATTAAGTACGTTAAATACAAAATAGATTACTCAATTTAACTACTAACCGTATATTTTCACTATGCATAGTGATTTGTTTAACTTGTTAAGGTTATTCAATAATAAATTACTAATTTTGCATAAAAGACGCTTAATTCTTACACAACACACACACACACACACAAATGTAATTATCATGGGGGTGGTCCGCCCCTGATTTTATAATCCAGTTACAATTTATGCCGCCCTCGCTCATTTATAGGATGATAATATTCTGGTTCTTTTATTTTAACATTTTTTTCGTAAAAGTAACATAAATGGAAAAAAGTAATACGTTTGTATCTACTCTCTCTCTCTCTCTCTCTCTCTCCTGACCATTATCAAATTTGGGCCAAAATTAGGATTAAAGAAAAAGTTGATCCCATTCTTTTTGAAAATTAGGTGTAATATCTCATATCCAATTTGTGATTGACCTTATAAGATCTTGCCTATAAACTAATAAGTACATACTCGTCTATCTAGTCCTTTTGAGAGAGGCATTGTCCTGTGGTAAGGCCATGGATCGAGTCGTTATAGATGGTATCAGAGCCAACTCTTGAAAGATCAGGCTGGGCTATCCAGTCGGGTTGCCGATGGTTGGGAAAACAAAGGCAAGCTCAAGTATATCCCACTTTAAAAAAATGGTTGGGCAACGAAGGGTGAGCCAAATATATCCCACATTGGTTAGTGAGGAAGATTCTAGTCTATGTGTGATTTAACCTTAGCGATGACGCTAATGTAGAAGGAAAGGAGATTGTAATAACCTACATCGGATGTGTGAAAATTGTGATTGACCTTATAATATCATATATATATATATATATATATATATATATATATATATATATATATATATATATATATATATATCTATGAACTCATGAACTCATAAGTACCTACTTGCCTATTTCATTAAGCAAGTAAACCGGGTTGTCACATTAGGAAACACCCTAATCCATCTCTCTCTCTATCTGTGCGCGCGCCCGCATTCGTGGACCATTATCAGATTGGGCCACAATGAAGATTAGGAAAAGGTTGATCCCGTTCATTTTGGAAAATTGGAGTCACCCCTGTCCAATTTCAAATTTAATGAGGTTCTGCCATCAAGCTCTATGAGAAGCGAATATATACAAACATCTTTGCATTTTGGTATGGATAATAATAATCATAAAAAAGGGCCACAAAATGGTGCCTTGGCATGGTGGCCGGTGGTTGGTGTGGTAATGACGGTGGGTGCATTGGCGTAGCCACCTTGTGATTGTAACACCCCCGGTTGACGGTGGGATTGGTGGTTGATAGCGATGTGGTTGGTTTTTGGGCTTGCAACCACAAAAAGTATAAGGAAAAAGGTACAAAACGGCAACCTTACCATTTGTAACACCGAACGCGATAACAATTAATAACAACCGTTGTCACCAAGCACTATATTCTATAGCGCTTAATCAAAGGAGAAATTCCTAGATGTGCAATCAGGGACCAAGTACGCTTGCAGAGATTGCACAGTGGCTTTAGCTACCATTGTGGATATAAATTGGAGTAATTT
Source organism: Escallonia herrerae (assembly GCA_033070095.1). Taxonomy (NCBI): domain Eukaryota; kingdom Viridiplantae; phylum Streptophyta; class Magnoliopsida; order Escalloniales; family Escalloniaceae; genus Escallonia; species Escallonia herrerae. Next base: position 78,264 of record JAVXUP010002443.1, on the reverse strand, counting down.
TATCATATTAGTATAGGTACTACATATATTACTTACGGTGCAACGGAGTTATTCCTCCCCTTCTCCGTTTACTTCAAAATTTGGAAATACTGGGCGTGCTTTACTTCGAATTAATCATCTTCCTTTTGTACCTTATTACTTCATCATCTTCTTCCTGATCTTCACCCATCGTTAGATCAGCTTCTGTTCATCATGTTCACCTGACGTCAATGATGAGTGAGAATTTTGCCCGTAAGGTGAAAATGGGAGAGACCATGGTCCTATGTTCTATGTGAGAGATCCGCGATCTACCTCTGCTTAATCATACAATTTTGCGATTCACAATTTTTACTGTTAATTACACTTTTGTCGAAAGTGGGCAAGTACATGCACCAGCTTAGGCTTTTCTTTGGACTTCTTGTTATTGTAGAAGCCACCTGAATATATTGTCCTATTCTATCATGTGGATTGCAACGAAACCTTTCTTCCTTGATTTGGTAAGGCATTCGTGATTCCAATAGAAGGCCAGTAATAAGCAAATATTGAGTATGTGATGACTTCCATTGTTACCATGTAAAGTAAAACGTTAAACACTAAAGTTGCATAAAGGGGGAGGGTGAAAACCAAGAACTCAATAAAGCAGGTGCATGGAAGTGTGAATATAGCAAACAGCAGGATACACTGACTTTCAAAGGAACTTGATCGAAAACCATGGCACACACTCAGAAGAAAGAGTGTCCCAAGTCAACTACATCACCAAAAGAAGGAAGCAAAGAAGAACAAGGTGCTGAAGGAGACCTTACAGGAGCCATTAACTCAGAACTCGAATCATCAGTAGCCGGATACAAACTTCCCATGCACCCATCTTCTACCATCAACGGGTTGTTGATCATTGCCGAAAGCTCGTAGCCCCCATCCCAAAAACCACCGTGAAGGTCATCATCATAGCAGGAAAAAGCTGCAATGTTGTTCGATTCCATTGCCGCGACACTTGCAGCGTCAGCAGGAAGCAAATAGCTGTCGCATTCTGACTGAGAGAAACTCGTATTTGTGCACAAGTGTTCATCATTTTTAGCATTGGCATTGCCTTCATTACAATTCACATTGGTGGTTCTAGTAGGAGGGTTCAAGTAGTTATCAGGAACTATGCTACCCAAGTAGCCTGAGTTACTGTCATCACCAGAGAAAAAGAAGTTGTCATAATTAGGTGATGATCCATAGGAAGATTGAGATAAGGTGTCAATATCCGATTGCATGGTGGTTTCAGGCTGAGCTTGTTGGGTAATGTGGAATTGAATGTCAAAAGGACTAAGAAGAGAGGGGAAAGTAGTGTTGTCAGAGTAAATGAAGTTGGTTCTTGCTTGGGTACCCTTCATGGAGAGGGCAGCCCTATCATAAGCAAGGGCTGCTTCTTGAGCAGTATCAAATGTGCCAAGCCAGTGCCTCTCTTTGGTGGTTGGGTCTCTTATTTCAGCAGCATATCTGCCCCAAGGCCGCCGCCTAACACCAAGGAACCTTCCGGGCTCTGCTTGCCTTCTCCGGCCTCTTCTTTCCGTAGGTTGGGGTGGGGATGTGTTTCTCTGCAATACGGAGAACCCCATTTGAAGAGGATTGGTTTCCAGGAGTTTGAGTTTATCTGAGGTTTTGGAGGTGGACATAGTTTGTAAGCAGGGGCAAGACAGTGTGAGTACAGTGTGTGGGAAATGGTGGGAATGTGGGAGTATGAAAGTGAAGTTGTTGAGAGGATGAGTGAAGTGTGTGGATTTGGAAGTTGTGGGAACCTCATTTAAAGACTGATTTGAGAAGGGAGAGAGGGAAAAGGACACTGCAGATGTCATTCACTGAAAGACCATCCTTTCTTTTCACTCACTTTTTCGAAATCTCTCCACCTCTTTCCAATTCGTTTCATGCCCCTACCAACCCCCCCACCCCAAAACAAAACAAAAAAACCCCTCACACCCAGATCACCTCAATGCCAAAAATTATTCAGAGTAAGATTTTTGACAATTATCAGGTCATATGAATGTTTGAGTCCTAGAAAATGTCACTTTGGTCAAATGCATCAAATAGAAAATAGGTCTCGTTGAAAAGAACAAGGAAAGCATACTGTACAGATTGTCTAACTACGGTTTTATAACTACTCTACTGGCTTGTGTTGCTCTATAACCGTCGCCATTCCTTCCTATTTATGCCATGTTTCTTTTCTTGAGGCACAACCATGGTTATAAATCTCATGAAGATTCAGAGTTGAACTCTAGAACTAGATGATTGGAACTTCACAGGTCTGATAAGGGCATGCATATCTAAGCTAGGCTACTCAGCTATTTCATCTATAAATTGATAGTTTATACTGTGAGTCAGCCTAGCATTACAAGTTCTTATCTTGAAACAAGTCATTAAAGAATGTTCGGATTTCAAAGATACACACATTAAGAATGACCAACATGGAATGGTTGTTAGAAAGTTCCTTGAACAGTAATGCCTAGCTAAGAACAGGTTAAGCCAGGAGAAGATAAACCAGCGGAAATCTTTTGGCTGCATACTCCTTGGGAGTCTCAAACATTTTGAATTGGAAGTGCCTATATTAGCAGCATTTGTACCATTTTCATATGCACATGTAAATCCGCATTCTGTGTAATCTGCTTGATGACTTTCAAAGGGAGCAGTTAAGATAATCCTTAACTAAATTGAATAATTTAATTGATTAAGAAATTCTTTTTATCAATTTCAATGGTTGGCCTGGATGGAAACATCACCATGTCAGATTGTAAAGACAAGGAGGGAATCACCCCATAAGTCAAGTTTCAGCAATGTTTTGTTTGTCAGTTTTGTAGGCTTCAAGCATCAAAACTGCAATGATTGTACCATAAAAGACGTGTTTTAACATGTTCATGGCTAGTTATGACCCTATTAATGTACTCAGAAGTGTCATTACATTATCTTGTGATCAAACTGATTCATCTTATTGTATAATGAAGTCCAGCTGAGTCTGGGGAAGTTCTGCTAATGTCTTGTACTCTGCTCCGGTTTGAGTGTGCGCGCAAGCGGACACTCCTTTTCTTTTGCTACCTCGCGGCTTATGATCACTATTTGTCGTTGCTACTTCAACAAAATTGTAGCTATGTGTACGCCAACAATTCTCTCGACACAATTAGGGGTAAGGGAAGGTGTCCAAACATATTGGGCACTCAAGGAATAACTGGACGGTTAAGAGCGACATCAAGGAGTGTCCCACTTGTGTTTCACATAGGACACTAGCTATTCGTCACTCGAGTCCTCTGTATCAAACATCAATTAAGGACTTGTTTGCTTCGCTTAAGGTGACCTTGTTAGTATGATCGAGCAACTAAGCGTGCATCAGCTGGAAAAGCATCAATTGGAAATCACAAGAATAATGCTTGAGTTAAACAAGATTTTGCGTTAGATGTTTGAGTTAAACAACTATTTGCATACCTTAGAATATTGATATTGTCCTTTATTTGAGCAGAACTCAGCAAGATTCAAGATAGTCATGGGTCTCCTGTCTCCTAGAAAGTAACTATAAAAGGCTATAGTCAAAACTCAAAAGGGCAAGCAAAAGCTTAAGAAACACTTGTAAAGCAAGAAGGCTTACACTGCCCAAACAACAGCATACAGTGGGGCACCAATCCATTTGATTAGCAGCTCTAACAGGACACTTTCAACTTTCTTTCCCCATCTTTGATTAAACTTCACATGCCCAAAATGGCTTTGGGAACATCACACACTAATCATATTGAAATGGGTCAACCTCTTTTCTTAAAATTTAGCATTTCAAGATTCCATTATGCTTGCCACTGGTCTGTGTTATGGTCTATTCCAGCTATTATAATATCAATTAACAATACCATAGAAATGAAGAAGGTGATAGATACTTAACACATTGTTGAACCAAAAACAACAGAGAATGAAGATCACAAAACTTTAGACCAATATAGTATGTGGTTGTCTTCTTTTAATTAAGTGTGACATGGACTTGAACTATGAGACCCTTGACTCCTCCACTCAAAATTTCAAGAATGGACATGGATGGGATTAGGTTCTATTTAGACCATCTTCTCAAATAAAGTAGTAGCATAGAATGAAAATATGATTGTAAAATCACTCAACCTGTGGTTTACTTCTTGTATTACACTGTAAACCCGTGCTTCAATAGTCCTAATACAAACAAATAGAAAACAATGTTCAAGGAAGACAGAATCCTTCTGTAGAAAATATTGGTATGGATCCATTACAGAATGGAAATGATAGTTTATTTGGTTGGAAAAATGTCTTAATATGCAATTCAAAAGAGCACGAAGAGACAGTCAAAGCTTCATATGAAAAGATGTGGTCAACTTGGGTTTTAATGCAGTCATGTTTGATTAAAGTAGGCTGAATGCAAGGGGTGGTGGTTTGAAACAGATGGGTAATTGACCTAAACTTTTTAACTTTATACTAACGAATCGATATCTGATTTGCAGTTTGCAGTTATCTGAGTTTCACTTGTGATTTTCAGACATCATGTAGCGACACTTTTGAAATTCAGCGACAAAAAGAAACTCGAAACTTAACATCGGAACTCGAAAATCACTTTTCGTTATTAAAGCACTAAACCAAAAATGGACATCAATGAATGAGGTGGAGCGGGGGGGGCCTCCCTCCCCCTCTCTGTCTCTCTCAAAGTTTGTATTGTTGTTCTTCCTGACAAGAGAAAGAGAAACTTGGTTGGTTTCCAGTCAGATTGGAATTTTGCACATTCTTCAAAACATAACATGCACACACTTTGGTCAAGGTTTTAAGGTCCCCCCGGAATTTGGGGAAAAAGATTTATGACATTCGAAGGACTTAGGACTCGAGGACTTGGACTTTGACGAGAGGATTTGATGTCTTTGACCAGCCAGAGCTTTTGGGCCCTTACAAGACCCCCCCCCCCCCCCCCCCCCCCCCCCCTTAACCCCAACTTCTTATGCTAAACCTTTGCAGCACTCCATGTAAGCTGGGGTGTACAGTGTGTACTACTGATTGTGCTCTTCACTTGTTTGGAAAATGGACTATTTTGGTTCGCCTAAGTTTCCCTCGTGACACACAGTTCTCTTATATTTCCATTGGATGTTGATTGATTTTTCCGATATATGCATGATATGATGTGGTTGGCCTTCAAAGAGAAAGCTGTAAACATCTTCTACTGCAAAAGAACGATCGAAATATCTGTCCAGACCTCGATTTTTTGTTTACGAACATCGTTAAAAAGAAAAGATGTCGAGCACTGATCACCTTCCATTTTTTTTATCTGATTTTTCCATACAATTTTTTGTTGAATCTTTTTGAAGTGAGCGTGTGGAGTCATACAAGTCCCACATTAGAACTTGGGCGTATAAACATGAATGAATCAAATCCTATTTGCATTAGCTTTGACGTTGAGTTGAATTCATCCGGTATATGTGGGTCATCTTAGTTGACACTTAGCTCTATTTAATCTCCCTATCATTTTACCAGAATCCATGGCGGTGAATAGGCCTTGCACTCGTGTCGGTAGACTAGTCTCCCGTTTTAATACGTGTGAAAAATGAGTTGGGTATATATACCTAAATGAAACAAGTCTTTATTGACTTAAACTTTTAGGTCAAATTGGACTTGTCCTGTGTTTGTACGTGTGGGTAAATTTGGTAGACAGTTTGCTCTATGTTCTTTTATGGTGGACACTAAGCTCTATGTTCTCTCCTTAACGGATTTTTCCTGGGATCTTTTTCATCTTGTACCATTCATCTAGTTAGGTTTCCTTTTGGGATGCAGTTGGGACAAAACTGGACAAACTAGAAGGTTGGCCCAGGCTCAAGGACCAAGTAAAACCTGGTTATCAAACCCAATCTCAGCCAGGCTCCCCCAAGTATACCAACTGTTTGCAACTAATCAAGAGGCTCTCTCTCTCTCTCTCTCTCTCTCTCTCTCTCTCTCTTTGTGCTCATTGGAGCCAACATGAACCTAAGATGTAACAAAGTTAGGAACCAGAATTGATTCCTAAGTTTGTTGGTACCATAGGATCCCAAGACCTAACAGTCTAACATGCAAATCCAACTTGAATATGATCGCCACATGATCAATAGGCCATTTCACCAAGTGAGAATAAAAGTTATAACGAGTTGTGTGGCTACCCCAATTGTTCACCATTGCAAAATCACGCGATACAAACTTTTTTTGACTTTCGAAATTTCAGGCAACTTTCATTGCATCAACAAACAGCAGCACAAGACTACAGAGCTTTTCCTTGCTCGGTTGTGTGCAAGTTTGACAAAAAGCTAATTACCTGCTTAGTCAAATAAAAGTCAAAATTCGCAACCGGATGGTTAATGTCAAATACAGGTATTCGTCATCGCATAACACAACTTCAGATTAGCCATGCTCGATTTTGTGCGAGTTTGACAGGAAGCTACATACCTGCTTCGCCAAACAAAAGTCCAATTTCGCAACCAGATACTTAATATCAAATTCGGGTATTTGTCACCGCGCAACAAAACTTCAGATTAGCCAAAGAAAAGTCCAAATTTACAGACAGCTACTATATATCATATATGAGTACTTTTGATCGCCGAATACAATTTCAGATTACCTTACCCGGTTTGACAATAAAACTAGCTGACCAGAACATACTACCTTATTTCAATTACTTTTGATCGCTTCATACAATTTCAGATTACCTTTCCTGCTTTGACAATAAAACTAGCCAACGAGAACATACTACCTTATTTCAATTACTTTTCATCACGTTCCTTCAAGATTTCTACGCAACACTAGAAAATCTTAGGCATCACAGAGGAAACACATGCCCGGATTCTAGGACCAAATCCCTCCTTTTTAGCAGTTCTCATAGGCAGCCCAACGAATCTGGATTGCCACGGGAGCTTCCAACAGTATTAACTGGAAACTGTTGCCAAGTCATGAGGCTTTGACGTGTCGATCACCCAGCAGGCCTCGGAGCTCCGCGTGACACGGAACAACGTACGGGGAGAAGATCATCCTCTGCACTTTCACTGGGCTCATTGGTCGGGTACGTGTCGAGCAGGTGAAAGCAAATCACGGAGCACGATATTATGTTGATACGAGGTTCCAGATTTGTACGGCCCAGATTCTGTTAAGGAGGGGGGGTGTTAGGGCCTTACTATAAACAGTAAAATTGAATCTTTAGCTTGAGGTCAAAGATATGGATGTGCTGTTAGTTTTTGGTGTGGACGGGTAAGATTGGAACGGGAGAGAAGTCCCCTTGAAACAAATTCTGAGGTCTATACAAGAATAAAGCGTTACGCTTCTTTCAGCGAGCGTTAAGATTTAAGTGGATAATATCTCTTATTTGTAATGAGGTCAAAATGAACGATAATTCATGTTTATAATTACGTTTGGTCTGCTGGGTTTAGAATAAGAGGAAGTCCCTAACTGATTCATACTTATTTTATGTGATAGTAGTGGACATCGAAGAAAGTCTGAGGTCCTTACAAAGATATCGACATGCAGTCTTACACTCCTTTCAACAACGAAGAAAATGATATCTCATGTTTGTATATATATATATATATATATATATATATATATATATATATATATATATATATATATATATATATATATATAGGGAGCTGATCCATTGATAGCGCTAGCAAATGGAGTTAAGTTGCTAGCGCGATCTGACCGTCCATCCTGAAAGATGGACGGTCCAGATCGCGCCTTTTTCCAAAACTGGTACCCGTCCGCCATACTGTCTCGCGGACGGGAGTTTTACCTTTTTGCCCTCCTCCCATGTCCGCGAGACAGTCTCGCGGACGCCTTTCTGTTCCTGACATGTGTCAGGAAAAAGGCGTCCGCCATACTGTATGGCGGACGATCTCTAGGCTGACACATGTCAGGGCCTGTCCTCTCGGTCGCCTATAAAGTCTCGGGCGTGAGCCCCGAGAACTGTCCCCTTGGTATCTGTATGGCGTCAACAGTGTCCCCTTGGTATCTGTAGCGGACGGCGTCCCTTCGTCAACTCTCTCCTGCTATAAATATTTAATCAGATCGGGGTATATATATTATTGTAGCGGACGGCGTCCCCTCTCTCGAACATCTAACCTAAAGCCGCTACCCCATCTACGGCGACCCACATCTCCGGTCACCCACATCTCCGCCGACACCACCGTCCTCCCCTCAACGACGATCTCGATGGCTTCTGGATCGGAGACCACCTACGCCTACGATTATATTGGCAACTTGCACCTGGTAGGCAAACACTTTTTCAAAGTCATGATGCCGGGATTTGAGCATGAACTTGTAGGCTATCCCTCTTTCTCTTTCTCTTTCTCTGTATTTTCGTGTGTTAAAAGTTTGATCTTTTGTTTTTCTTAACCAAAACTAACCTATTTTTTGTATTTTGTGTTTGGTAGGACATACCGGAAGCATTTACCAATCAATTTACAACAATTCATGATAGTGCAAGATTATATAGCCGCAAGGGGGCATGGCAGGTTGAAATCAAGCTGAAGCCCGGCCGATCCCAAAAAAAGGAATTCGCAGAGGGTTGGAACGTCTTCGTGCGCCAGCATGGCCTCGAACTCGGGGACTTTGTAGTGTTCGAACACCTTGGGTGGTGGGATTTTCAAGTTGTAATCTTTGAACGGAGCGCTTGTGAAAAGCTTTCGTACCCCATTTGTGAACCATAGTTTATTATAATAAAAATATTTATGTTCTTGTTTATTATGTTTTCAAATTTTTTCTTGGTTAATTGTGCCTTTTTTTGTTGCCTCGATATATTGAGATCGTTGATTATGAATCGTACATTATTTTTTGGAAAAATTGAGATTGTTGATTCCGTCGCTAAAACAAGTCTTCGGGCGTCAGTTTATTAAAATAGCATTAACGTACTATGTCGCTAAAACAAGTCTTCGGGCCAATTTATTTCAATTTATTAAAACTGCATTACGGGCGCCAATTTATTCCAATTTATTACATTACGCCACATTGTATAGCTCTATATATATAGCGGATATAAGGCCCTCCGCTTAGGCCGGGTTCGGGAAGGTCGGGAACTAAATGTCTGGTCCGTGCCAACCATTTTCTGCGGTAAGTATATCCGCGATACTATATAGCGGACAGTTTGGACTAAGTGTAGAAAAAACTAAGTGTTGGAGAGGTGGAAGTAAGTGTAGAAAAAACGGTCCGTGCCAAAACTAAATGTCTGGTCCATGCCAACCATTTTCTGCGTAAGTATATCCGCGATACTATATAGCGGACAGTTTGGACTAAGTGTAGAAAAAACTAAGTGTTGGAGAGGTGGAACTAAGTGTAGAAGAAAAAACTAAGTAATGGTATTCTGTGGGGCCGTCCGCTACATAGTATAGCGGACGTAGAGAAGACAACCAAAAAAATTCTGCGGGGCCGTCCGCTACATAGTATAGCGGACGTAGAGAAAACCAAAAAAATTCTGCGGGGCCGTCCGCTACATAGTATAGCGGACGTAGAGAAAACTACCAAAACAACCAAAAGTCTAGCGTCCGCGATACTATATAGCGGACGGCAAATATATATTGTCCGACAGCATATATATATATTCAAACCCAAAAGATTCACCCCCTATAACTTCTACACTCTTCTTCTCCGTTCTTCCTACTCACAAATATTCCCAGCGGCGTTGGCAAGCAGATCTGCGCAATTTCTTCATAAGAGCAGCTTTAATACCCCCCTAATAGATCACGTAAGTTCACAAAATCAATCCTTTACATGTTTCTAATCTATAGTTGTGATCAATATTGCGTTTTATGCGTGGTTTTGATTATGCATTGAGCATAGCGTATTTGTTCATGTGCTAGCGTTTGTAAAATCCGATTCCATAGTTTCAGTTGCAAAAAATGGAATTTATCCCTGGACCAGAAGATCCATCCGTGTTATACGACCAAGCCAACCATATCAGTACGCTCATATGGGATGGTGGAGTAAGATACATTATTTATCAACTTTCTTATTATTACGAACGTTGTTTTACCGTTCATTTTGCTCAAATTGTATTTATTAATAATTCGTAGGAAAGAGAACTTCTCACCACCGTAGAAGTATCTCGCGAGTTCACGAGATGGACCTTGAACAATTCCCAGAAAAGAATACTGCGTGGAATTGGGTTTGGGATTTTCACGCATGGGCAGATCTTTCAACAGCTTGACCGGGCCTTGATAGGTGCCCTTGTTGAGAGGTGGAGAAGTGAAACGAATACGTTTCACTTCCCGATCGGAGAGATGACGATTACCCTAGAAGATGTAGGGTTCATCTTGGGGTTGCCGGTGACGGGGCGGCCGGTAATTGCTCCTCCGTCAGACGCAACGAATAAGAGAACAGCGCGAGACTTCTTCACTTCGATACCCCAGGATCAATTTAGCACTGGTGGTATAAAGTTGAAGTGGTTGGTAGATACCTACGGGGTTTTGCCGGAAAACTATACGGGCCGTGAGCTTGTGGTGTACACAAAGGCCTTCCTCTTGTGGGTGATGGGAGCAATTTTATTCCCAACGACGTCGAAGAACACGGTCAGCGTGAAATATTTACCGTTGTTGGGTAACCTGTCGGAGGTTGGGGATTATGCCTGGGGTGCAGCGGTTCTTTCGTATCTGTACCGAGCATTGCACAAGGCAACGAGGCCCAACTCCAAAGCCATATGTGCATGTCTCTCGCTATTGCAGGTATATCATATAAATCATGTCTTCGTTATTGTGTTTTATTTTTGTTGAATCGACGATATAAATATAATTTTTTGATGTTCTCAGGTGTGGTCTTACGAACACCTTGCTCCCGGTGCACCAACGCGTAGGGATGGAACCGACAAAGTCTGGCCTCGGTTGTGTGCTTGGGAGTACAGCCGGAGGGCTAGCCACTACAAGAGGAGAGTCGATCCCCATCACAACATTACGTACTATCGAGGGGAGTTCGACCGTCTATCTCCGGGCCAAATGCGTTGGGCACCGTACATACGTTTGGCGCGACGGGTGGGAGAGTCGTTCGTCTTCACGCTCTCCGGGTTGCAGCGCACACCCCTGATCCATTTCGAGCTCGCAGAGTGGCAGCTGCCCGACCGAGCAATGCGCCATTTTGAGTTGGAGCAGGGTTTGCCAGTCGATGCCCCGGATATGAGGGTTAACAGGAACCCACCGGATGTCGGAGTGTTTGGCACCGCCAATGCGTACGAATTGTGCGCGGCCGAAATAGAGCTTTGGACTTCTTGGCAGGACACACTGGCGGCCATCGTCTCGGAGCCAGACCCCGTTATCAGCATCGATCAGTACGATGAGTGGTACTACCGCATCACGCGGAGGAGAGTAGCCCCTGTAAACTTTGAACGTGGGGAGAGGTATGCGCCTAGGGGTCAGATCGATGAGCGTATGGCATACAATCTCGTAAGTTGCCCAACAAGTCTGACTTGAACCAAATTAGTTGAATATAAATGTCTGATTGAAGTTACTTAATTTTTTATCTCTTTGGATGTAGGTTAATGCCTCGCTTGCATTCTTCCAGAAGTTGAGTGAGCGGAGGGATCTGGTGAGCGCAATGGGCGAGGATCTTTGCCAACAGGCTGCGACATTGGCTTTAGGCTGCGGGAATTTTTTGCGCCAAGCATCGGGCCAGTCTTCGGGAGTAAGCCCGGGAATGGGTTATACGGGCGTCAGCCAGGGATACGGTGATCCCTCTGGACAGGCTTCAGGGGTGAGTCAGGGAGTTGTTGGTACCTCTGAAGCGGGGATGGGACAGGCTCAAGCGTCGTGGGGCGATTACAGCGGCCCCTCCTTCAATTTGTTCCCGGAACCCCTCTCTCAAGTCACGCAAGACTTTCCTTTCGGAAACTACGGTTTCTCCGAGGCACTGCCCATTGTCCCGTGGGCGGGACCAGTTGGCGGCCCCGAAGGGGAATATCAGCCGGCCGAAGAAGGAATTGGAGGCCAATATCCCCCGATCGACCCCCGAGGGCAATATCCGAAAGGGCATCCAGCCAGGCCCCTAAAGCCGCATAAATGCGATATAATCCGAGCCCGTTATTTTAGCGGGGCCCCCCAAGACGGAGCGTCGTATGACGTGGATCACCCCGAGGGCTTGGATTACAATGCCTCTTGGACAGAGATCGCCTCGCTGGCGCCGGGATCTTGGTTAGACAGCGGTGTCATCTCGCACTACGTGCAAATTCTGAGGCGAAGGTGTCGGGAGCATCCAGACATCGGTCTGCGCGTGTTTATCTTGGATGCTTTTTTCCATCAGCTCCTAGTACAAGAGTGGCACGACTGGGGCAATGCAAGGAAGGGGAGAGGCATGGCCCAGTGGAAACCGTCCCCTAACCTACAAGCATATCTTGCTAGGGATAGTCCAGTGAGCGCAAGTGTTGCCGACGTGTTTCTAATCCCCTTTTTAGGGAATGCGCACTGGTACTTGGTTTGCTACGAACCATTACAGAGCACGGTTTCAGTCGTCGACAGTCTCTACGACGATACCGACGTGATGCCTGTGATTGATATGTACCGAGGCATAGGCCAGTTGGATGCCATGGTAAGATCCTGTTTCCTTCTTGTTGTAACTTGCATATTATAAAACTGATTAATCTTATTTTGCTAGCTATGTTTAATGCTTATTATGGTTCTCGCAGAATCTTTTTGCTGCCCTGGTCAATGGTAGGCGTCGGGAGAAGGTATCGCGCAGGCCGGTCCTCATTTTCCGATTGAAGAGGAGTAGGCCCAAGCAACATAATTCCTCGGACTGCGGCGTCTTCCTCTGCATGTACATGGATTACATTTGCCGGTCTGAGAGCCTCAAGAAGACTGTCTGGAGCGAAGAATGCATACAAGACTTTAGGTATAGGATTGCTTGGCAAATTATAAATGGCCGGCCTAGAGCTATTAGGTTTATTGTAAATCCGTGTAAGGAACATAATTCCTGCGAGAGATGATGTTCCCCAATTCACATTGTAACGTTACAACACTTTTTTAACCCAAAAAATTTATTGAATGCGATTGATTTTATTGACCAATGTGATTTAACGGTGGGAAACCAAGTGTTGTGGTATCTGGCTGTCCGCTACATAGTATAGCGGACGCAGAGAAGTGAACCAAAACCAAAAAAAAACTAAGTGTTGTAGGGGGGTATTCTGCGGGGCCGTCCGCTACATAGTATAGCGGACGCAGAGAAGTGAACAAAAACAAAAAAACTAAGTGTCCGCCACATAGTATAGCGGACGCAGAGAAGTGAACCAATTCTGCGGGGCCGTCCGCTACATAGTATAGCGGACGCAGAGAAGTGAACCAAAACCAAAAAAACTAAGTGGGTATTCTGCGGGGCCGTCCGCTACATAGTATAGCGGACGCAGAGAAGTGAACCAAAACCAAAAAAAAACTAAGTGTTGTAGGGGGGTATTCTGCGGGGCCGTCCGCTACATAGTATAGCGGACGCAGAGAAGTGAACCAAAACCATAAAAAAACTAAGTGTTGGGGTCTGCGGGGCCGTCCGCTACATAGTATAGCGGACGCAGAGAAGTGAACCAAAACCAAAAAAAAACTAAGTGTTGTAGGGGGGGTATTCTGCGGGGCTGTCCGCTACATAGTATAGCGGACGCAGAGAAGTGAACCAAAACCAAAAAAAAACTAAGTGTTGTAGGGGGGTATTCTGCGGGGCCGTCCGCTACATAGTATAGCGGACGCAGAGAAGTGAACAAAAACAAAAAAACTAAGTGTACATAGTATAGCGGACGCAGAGAAGTGAACCAATTCTGCGGGGCCGTCCGCTACATAGTATAGCGGACGCAGAGAAGTGAACCAAAACCAAAAAACTAAGTGGGTATTCTGCGGGGCCGTCCGCTACATAGTATAGCGGACGCAGAGAAGTGAACCAAAACCAAAAAAAAACTAAGTGTTGTAGGGGGGGTATTCTGCGGGGCCGTCCGCTACATAGTATAGCGGACGCAGAGAAGTGAACCAAAACCAAAAAAAAACTAAGTGTTGGGGTCTGCGGGGCCGTCCGCTACATAGTATAGCGGACGCAGAGAAGTGAACCAAAACCAAAAAAAAACTAAGTGTTGTAGGGGGGGTATTCTGCGGGGCTGTCCGCTACATAGTATAGCGGACGCAGAGAAGTGAACCAAAACCAAAAAAAAACTAAGTGTTGTAGGGGGGGTATTCTGCGGGGCCGTCCGCTACATAGTATAGCGGACGCAGAGAAGTGAACCAAAACAAAAAAAAAACTAAGTGTTGTAGGGGGGTATTCTTTAATACCTTAGGTTTCTAATGTTGTGCTGCGCAGTGTAGCGGACAGTGTAAGAAATCACGTATAAAAAAATGATTGTAAAGGTTATTACAAACGAGTCATTACTAAAATATTATTACAAAATGTCCGACACTTTTGATGGCTCATAAAAGATTATTACAAAATATTCAGTACACTAAAGTTCCACTGCAGCTTGTTCGTCCTCATCCTCGGCATCATCTTCTTCCCCGTCTTGCAAAGGCACTGGACTTATCCCCAGTGCCTTGTAATGGTTCCGCTTGTCGTGGTCTGTCATTTTGTTGCACAATGCACACCTTCTTAGCTTTTTTGGTTGACTTGCCGTCTCAATAGAGCTTTTCATCCGCGTAGATCTCTTGCGGCCTTTCGTTTGCGATATAATTGGATCCGAAGGCCGGATATCATTGTCGGCTCCCTCCCCCGGCTCGTCATCTTCTGATCCCGTCGTAGGCTCGGTGTCAACCGCATTGCTGACTGAAGCTGCTTCCAATTGGTCGACGATGGGCTCTTGCTGCTGAGCTACCTCGAGGAGATGTTTATATCCGACCATTGTAGCAGCACCCTTTACGGACAAACGGGTGAACATCGTCACCAGATGATTATACCGCAACGTCTCTGATTCTTCAAAGTCAGTATACGGGTGCTCCGGAAAGGAAATGGTACCGTGCAACCTGTTTGCACCTTTCGTCCAACGTGGCAGGACGTATTTATCGGGGATTGTCCTGATATTCTTCTGTGTGAAAAACCGCAGAATGTGTCTACACAGGATGCCATGGAACTCAAACTTCTTACAAACACATGTCACCGAGTCCGTCAATGTGTCGTGGGTCACCGTATAAATTCTGCGCAGCTTCTCAGGGACGAGGTCATTCACGAGCGAATAAACCTTGTACTCACGCGACGACTTTTCTGCCACCTTATATATACTGTATCGGCCCGATTTTTGCAGCTCTACTTGGTATAGCAGGAAGATCTCCTTCGTATAGACTTTGGCACCGTTCAGCTCCAGCGGGGTCTCAAGCAACCTTCTCCTTTGCTTGTACGTGGTTGCAAAGTCTGCAGCCCTTTCTTTCACGAACAACGACGCAACCGCTTTTTGTGCTGATGTGACGAAACTCTTCAAATTGGTAGCTGTACCCACATAATTATCGAACGTGGCATTCATAGATTCACTCCTGCCCGTCGTTTTCATGCCCGCAGAAAAATGACTTCTCGTGTAAACACCAATCCATTGCTCTTTGAGCCCGTACAAGTGCTGGAGCCACTCGTTGTCTTGCAATGAGTAATCCCGAACAAGCTTTTCCCACCTCTCCTCGAATTCCTCAATCGTTAATGACTTGAGGACGCATTTGTCAAAATCCTGTTTAAAGTCTGGATACTTTGCGTACATGTGATGCAGACGTTCAGGGTATTTGTTGCTTATGTGCCAAGTGCACAAGTTGTGTCGAGTATCTGGGAAGACGGTAGCAATAGCCTTCTTCATTGCCAAATCTTGATCGGTGATGATAACAGTCGGTGCTTTGAAGTTCATTGCTTCCAGCCACACCCTAAACAACCATTCAAAAGAACTCTCGCTCTCGTCCCTTAACAAGGCGAACCCGAACAGGATGGAGTGATAATGATGATTGACGCCCGTGAAAGGAGCGAACGGCATCGAGTACTTGTTGGTACGGTATGTGGTGTCGAAAGTCACGACATCCCCAAAATGCTTATAAGCTAGCCTCGAACGACCGTCGACCCAAAAAATTGTGCTAACTCGATGCTCGTCGTCAAGTTTATAGTCGAAGGTAAACTGCGGGTCCTCCATCTGCATCCGTTTCAATAGGCTCATTGTCGCTTGCGCATCATTGAGGTCATACGCGGCTCGTCTATGGGTTCGGACCGCGTTCCGAACGTCTGTCGTGTTAAAGTTTAAATTTTGAATTCCCCCAGCCTGTTCAGCAAGAACATTAATCATGTCGGTAGGTCCTAGCCGCGCATCGCTCATTGTGTGAATTAGGCTCCTCGCGACCTTACCCATCTTCTTGTGTTGATGCATCTGACTCACCTTAGAAGGGGTTACTAACGGGTGATTGTGTGCCAGTTCCAGGCTGGTAATAAGCCAATGATCTTGTTTGGCTTTATAGCTTACGAACATCTTGACCTGGCAATTCGTGCGCGCAAAGCAATCCCGTCTTCTCCGCGCATACCCTATTTCGTCATCATCACTGTCATCGTTGCCTACGCGTGTCTCATTTTGCACTGGGTTTCTGCCCCTATGACACTCGTATAAGCGAGAGCATATCCTTTTCGATACGCTGCTTGTTCTTGTAGTTTTTATTCTAATGCCAAAACCAACCCTCAATGAATAAGCTCGAAAACATTCTCCAGCTTCTTCCAACGTTTGAAAGGTTCGTCCTAGATACGGATCACTAGCATCTACGGGGGTGCTGGAGCTCGATACGAAATCAGACATTGTGAAAAAGACCTATGTAGAAATAGAATACGCTTATTATCTCAAAATTATCTTGACGATTAGACCGATTTAGGATACCATATACATAATCTCAAAAGTGTCTCCTATTTTGCTAATTATATATTTACTGAACATAACAAATTAAAATTACTAAGATAAACGGTAGCAAGATCACAAACTTTACCTTGCTTGAGTGATGCTTGAACCAAGTGTGTTACTCCAAGAAAAGCTTGAAGGGTGCTGAAAATGGAAGCAAGTGAATCTGAAAGCCCGCAAAAATTTTGCTGAAAGAACCGAGAATTAGGGAGACTTTCTACGCGACCAGGGGACAGTTCTCGGGGCTCACGCCCGAGACTTTATAGGCGACCGAGAGGACAGGCCCTGACATGTGTCAGCCTAGAGATCGTCCGCCATACAGTATGGCGGACGCCTTTTTCCTGACACATGTCAGGAACAGAAAGGCGTCCGCGAGACAGTCTCGCGGACATGGGAGGAGGGCAAAAAGGTAAAACTCCCGTCCGCGAGACAGTATGGCGGACGGGTATCAGTTTTGGAAAAAGGCGCGATCTGGACCGTCCATCTTTCAGGATGGACGGTCAGATCGCGCTAGCAACTTAACTCCATTTGCTAGCGCTATCAATGGATCAGCTCCCATATATATATATATATATATATATATATATATATATATATATATATATATATATATATATATATATATATATAAAGCTGAAGCCCTTACTTAAAATTGCGACACGTAAGATTTTTGAAACTTTATCTTTGAGACAAGTAGGATTTTTTAAGAGCCTTCTCCGACTGACATGTAAGCTTCAACTTTGCACGCGGTAGTCCTCTAACTTAATTGGTCTCTTTATTTAGAGTCCAACTCTTTTGAATTAGATATATAAAAATCCTATTTGTTTTGGTATTCTTTTTTTTTTACTCTATTTAACTCTTTATTATTAAAAAAATTTGTAAGTATAATTTATGCAATATTTTAAAACTTTATAAACTAAGAAATGAATTATACACCTTCTAAAACTCTACCTAATAAATATACTTATACATTAGGCCTTAATTTTGATTATTAAAACCTCAAAGTACTTTAAAATAACAATATAAAATCTCAAAAATATAAAATACGAAAATCATAGCCTACTTACTATTTTTTAAGTATGATCATTGGCCCAACTTTTCTATTTAAGTCTTTATTATAATTTATTATTAAAAATTCGTAGGTATAATTTATGCAATATTTTTAAACTTTTTAAAATTAAGAAACTAATTATACATCTTCTAAAACTCTATCTACTTCAACTTTGCATGTGGTAGTCCCCTAACTTAGTTGGTCTCTTTATTTAGAGTCAAAGATTCAAAAATCTTATTTTTTTGTATTATATTCTCTGTCTACTCTATTTAACTCTTTACTTTAGTTTATTATTAAAAAATTCGAAGTATAATTTATGCAATTTTTTTAAACTTTATAAAACTAAGAAACTAATTATACACATTCTAAAACTCTACCTAATCAATATACTTATATATTATGCCTTAATTTTGATTATTAAAATCTCAAAAGTACTTTAAAATAACAATATAAAATCTCAAAAATGTAAAATACCAAAATCATGCCCTATTTACTACTTCTTTAGTATGATTATTGGCCCGACTTTTGTAAATCTTATAAAATTAAAAAACCAAAGCAACTTCTTTTCAAGCTCTACATAATCCAAAAAGGCTTCATTTTGGACTACTAACTTCTTAAAAATACTTAAAACAAATAACATAAAATCTCGCAAATATAAATAAAATCTCACAAATGTAAACAACGAAAATCATGTATGAAATTAATGTTTAATCTTTACAAATTATAAGGTAAGCTTTTCATGATGTATATTTTTTGTTTTTACCTTGATCTTTTATTTATGCAAAACATCATCCTGTTTGTTTTGGTGTTTTTTTTCCTTTCTAAAGAAATTTTATTTCTCCATAAGCTTTATTGTAACTTTCGTCTTTTGCACTAATCTTCTTAAAATCTAACATGTTACGCACAATATGAACAAAATATTCAGAACTAATTATATTAGATCTCCAAGAAAAATTAAAATCGATTGAAGAATAATTTGTGACAAGTTGAGAATAAGTTTGTAGAATAAAAGAGATGAAAAGATAAATTAGATAAATGAATCATTTACCCTTCATAAACAACTACAAAAAGGGAGAAGCCTGGGTGGCCCCAGGATGGTAATGGTATAACCGAAATGTCGGTGCTAGATGTGAGAGTGTGATGGTAGTAATATATGCAATTATGCGAGTGATCAGCCATGCTAATTACGATAGTGATAATTATTGTGTTAGAATTTGAGTGTTGGTAGTGAGATTTGGATTACGTAGTGGCAACATGTGGTTGTAGCAGTGTTGGCGTGTAGTATGCTGATACTTGTGGTGGTGATAGTCATAACTAAATGGTGGTAGTGCAAGAGGTGATGGTTGTTGTTAAAGTTGTTATAATGGTAGCACTAATGTGTTTCGAGGTAATATTAATGTACACTATAGTACTGATTGATAAGTTATGATCTAAATATGGATTGAACAAGTGATGAACCTAAAAAAACTGACGATAGAAACATGAAAGTGCACTGACGAGCAAAAGTTATGACTATGGTGAAGGTAACTGTATTTGTAGTGGCAATGATAGTGCTGAGGTATTTGGAGATAGTGTTAGTGTAGTATTCGTGGACGGGTTACACCGAGAATCTTAAGCAGACAAGAAACTTATATAAAACATAATGATTTTAGGTTAGTTTTACCAGCAAAGAATGACTTTTAAATTCCGATTTTGATTTTGGTCCCACATGTTGATTCCTTAAAGTTTCGTTAATTAGGCAAGACGATATTTTTGTGGTTAACCATTTTCTAACTCCTGGCTACACTAATCTAATATTCTAATGGTATTTTCATTAGGTCATGTTAGCAAAATTTTAATAAGTTAAGTATAGATAGAAACACTTTTAATGCTACTTTTTCTTTTCATTATGCACGGGACAAATAACTTACGCAAAGAGTTTCTCATGAAGAAAAAAGGTGAGTGAATTTGACATTTATGCTTATAGAAAGACTGAGGTTCATATGCACCACCATTAAATAAGTTATAAGACTCTTTACTAGATTAAACTCACAAAAAATTGCAGTGATAGTACAAATAACTAATTTTTTTTAATCATATTAGTTTCGGATGTATCATTGATACATACTAGGGAATTATATCTACAATACTCCAAATATTAAAATAAAATGTTTAAATTCAGTTAAATAGTAATACGAGATTGTCGCCATATGTCATCGCGAAACGTTAATGAAAAAGCATCCTAAGTCTATAAGACGGTTTTTTTTTTAATTATAACGTTCACATCATATTTGTGAGTAAAAATTAATCATATTAAATCATGCATTTTACCTTTGTTGCTAATGTATACTTTTATAATGTTAATTTCCCAAAAGTTCTATTCAAAACAATCTTCTATATAGTAAATTTCTTGCATGCAACACAAACAATAACAGCTATAAACAATCTATAAAACACATTTTAAAAAATATTTTGAGGAAGTTAGGAAAATTAACAGTTATAAAATATTTATAAAAATAAATATTATATAATATTTGAAAAATTAGAGAACGTCCCGTGCGTTGCACGGGTCCCTTAGCTAGTAAGTTTAAAACGAGCAAATCTCATATTAGTAGTAGCGTCTTGACCAAGGGCAAACATTGTTTACACTCCTACGCGGTTGCAGCTACATTTTTGTTCCAAGTGCTAAGCTCGCTTAGAAGGACGATAAGAAAAACAGAGGGAAGTTCGTTGGAGGCAAGCCTGGTAGAATGGAACGAGAGCAACGTTCGGGAGCCCAATATTGACTTTGCCAGAAGAAACGCATAAACCATGAACCACGAATAATGATTTTGATAGAGTTTAAATGTAATAATTTGCTACTTATTCAGTTGATCAGTTAAGTTACAAGAGCTAATCAAGGGGCCATCTCGATAGACACTAGTAGTCATTCTCAGCATATTGGTTCTGCACCAGGTATCATATAAGAAACATCGGACAATACCACCTCAGGATGAGCGCAGGAAAACTCAATCCTTGTCAGCGTTCCTTCGTGCGGTTATTTTGTGATCTAGAGATCTGTCTTGCTCGGATAAACGGAATAACTGCAACCAAGTGTGCAAGATCACCAAGCACGGTACGTCAGAGAACATGAAATGGATTTCGAAAGAAGGCCAATAGAGGTGATTGGAATAAGATAATTTTGTGGCGAATCTTATAGAGTAAACCAACACAATTTTAGTGTAGCCGGCCCATATGCTTTAACTATCACGGTGAGAAGAAAAAATTACCTTAGCTGTAAATTTATTTCCATTGAGGCCATTTGACCGAATCTGTCGACTGCTTCCTCATATTGGATGGACCAGAACTGTTCGGGGAATCATGCCAAACCATCTCCATCTGACATGAGCCAAATAATAACATCAAACATAAAAACTACGTTTGTCTGAAAACATACCATGTAGGTGAGAAATTCATCCATTTTGGTTTTTCTGTTTTTCTCTTTCCCTTAAAAAAAGTTGAACTAAATAAACATCACTCTCTGGTCAGGGAAAAAGTTGAACTAAATAAACATCACTCTCTGTTTAGGGAAATCTATAAGGTCATCTAGGATTGAGATGTTACTGGTCCTTTCAAAAGTAGAAAATAACCAGATTTCATTGAGATCAGTCACGAGAGCAGACTTTAGTAAAATTCTAAATTTGAATATTAGGAGTGCTCCCATGAAAAGGTCTAAATTGACCATGCATACACTAATATAGAACAGACTGAATTTATATCATCTTTTTGGGTGGTTTTAGCGACATGAAAATAAGTAGCTCGTGTAGGATGAAGCGCTATAGATGGATGGCAACCATATTTTATTTGGCTTGAGAAGGTGGGCCAGGGTCTACAAACACACCTCGCCAATGATAACAGTGTCACCCTCCTTCACTCCAAGTCTGAGGAGAGACTTATTTACACCACATGCCTCCAAAACATGCTGGAACCTTCTGTCAGAGTCTGCATATCTGTTTCAAAAAATGCAATTATAACTATTAACTTGAGCTGTATCAGATTTTTCTCCAAGGGATAATACGGAGGCATTATCCGACCTGGCTAAAAAGAATGTTTCTGTTCAATATTCTCATTATGTCAGTCCAACATGAGCTGGATAGTTATGTGCTCAAAGACACAAGTTTTTCTCTAAAGGGATGGAGATTCTGACAAACAGGGCATGTAAACTTGGCACAGATAATGACAGCAGACCAAGAGCCGAAGGTAGTTATGTTTGTAAATAAAGAAAATAAGAAGCCATGGGATACATACTTCCAGTTCGTCATTTGAACAAAACGCTGCAACCCTGATCCAACTACATGCCACGTGTTGGAAGAAGTGTCATGGGAGATCTCAAAATCATTAATAGGAGCAGTTCGCTGCTTCCGTACCATATCAGCCACATGGTTCAAGTTTACCGTGCTATCCCAACCTGAATCAGATGGAAGCCTATAACTGTTAAACACGCTGCAAATCAAAGCAACCATATAACAAACACTTGGGGCTCTGCCTGCACCGAGCGATCTCAGAACCTGATAGTTTATCAAATTTAGGATGAGAGACTCAGACTAGTATTAGCTAAACATGAACCTGTCTTATTGTCCTCGCCTTCCTAGGCAAGCAAACCAATGTACATAATATATTTTTTTGAAATGAACCAAGGAAATGATTCTAAGTCAACAGGGAGGCACACATGCGCGTGCGCACACACAATAAGACCTTATTACCCACAATAACTTAAAGAGAAGCAAGACATACACAGTTCATTGAAAGCATGGACTTAAGATTTAATACTGACCTTCTTCAGGGGCTTCTTTTCTGTTGCGTACAAGCTCATAAGCAGCACTTATTACTTCTTGAGTGCCCTCTCTTTTTACTGCACTCATGCAAAAAAGTTCAACTCCACGAGAACTTAGCCTTTCCTTAAATGATTTCCAATTTTCGTAGGCCTCAGGAAGATCCATTTTGTTGTAAGCAACTACATAAGATTTTTCAGCAAGCTCGGGACTAAACATTTCCAGCTCAAGACGAACTGCATCAAATTCATATTCTGGTTGCTGTGAAGAACCATCAACTATGTGCACCTAAGCCTCCATATTGATAATGATATTATTGGTCCATATATTTGCACCAGCACAGCAGAGGAAAGTTAGAACGAAAACATATTCTATAGGCATCAAGTCATCGGCACGGGGCTGGCGGGAGCTGAAAAACGGTATGATATACACTTGGAATGTAAGAGTGCTCTACTTCAAAGTTCATATACAGTATGAAACAAACTAAATATGACTTCCATACCAGAAATATGAGCTGTCGCCAGCAGGGTAAATGTAAACTACGAGTAAGGTGCTCAATTGACTACCCTAATTTTGAGAGAATATAATTTTCACTATATCGAGTGACAATTTTTCCACACGATAGACATTGATCCACCAGTTTTCCTTAAACGTTACAGTGATATGACTACCTTAATGCCTAGGCTGCCTCCGAGAATGGTCATCAGAATCTTCAGCAATAATTGGATTTGGTGTGTGGCTACTACTAGCAAGAACAAAGCCCCGTCAGGAAAATTTGCATCAGAAGCACGCCAACTCGGAGAACCTTGACCAGGTGGTGGTTTAAGCCCCCAGCATTCAAAGCTAAGTTGCATATTTAGTCAAAAGCAAATTGCTCGATGCCAACAACACAGCTGTAATCTCAATGGTTCAATCTGAGATAGGCAAAGGATACAAGCACAAGGTTTAGGTAGAAAGCAAAGGGTAGTGTGTCAAAAAAGGATTTTAGGGAGGTAGGCCAGCATATATCAGCCTTTGGCATAATGTCAGACCAAGCATGAATCTCATAAACGTGAGGTCAAGGACAGCCAACAATAGAGAGAGTGTGATTCACTCATAGTGCAGTCTACAGGAGCATTTGGGCCATTCATGTGCAGAGCCTACTTCTAGAAGGTCATCGACCTCAGGAGAATCTTCTGACTCGAAACAGAGGACCATGAAGCCTACCCATGTCGAGACACATGCACTAGCAGCAAACCCTTGTCACTTGCCGACCAGCCAATACCACAAAGCCAAGTTTGAAGTGTCCCCAAGTCCTGCGTAAGCTGCGGTTCCGTATTTATGCAAGGTGCTTCTACCCTACGAAAGAAGCTTGTTTTTGTATGCCTCAAGGAGCCTAGTAATGTTAAAGAGGCACGCCAGTACTCGAAGCTTGGCCATCAGAATTGCTTGCACCCTCTTGAGAAAGTCAGGTGGTATCTAAGGAACAAGCAGGTGTGCCCAGATTATATAGATTATTGGCCTTGGCAGAAGGAGCAGCATGTTGTATGAACCTTGGTGGGTGGCAATTGTGCTAAAGTGGATACGAAGAATACTGTTTTCAACTTCGCGATGATCCGCCGTTGAGTGAAGTTTATTTTCTTAATAGGATATCTAGGCCCTCATCACTAGTGTCCAGGTTATCAAAAGAAAAGTAGGAACACGTCGTGAGAGGCATGGCTAAGATAAATATGAACGTAGTATGCCACCCGATCAGGCTGTGGCCTGAATCCTCCCTAGGGGTTGTAGTCTGCCTGCAGCCCTGTGTCGTAGCTGCCGTGGCATTTTGTGCATCATGTTGAGATTACTGATATTTATTAACTAATTCGAAGGCTCACCAGACAAGTGAAATGGAAAGATGAGATCTTTTTCAATAATTAAAACAAAAAAAAGGGATAATAATCTACAACTGCAGAAATGTACTTTTGTTATCACCACATGAAAACACTTTCATACTAATATTTAGATACTTGCTGCAACTTATAAGAGAGAGATCTATACCAGAGCTGAACATCTCTCCGTGTGCCGAAGGAACTCGTGACCTAAACCAAAACCTCGGTGTGCTCCTTCAAGTAAGCCTGGGAGATCTGCTACAACCATTGTAGCATCATAATCAAAGGACACAACACCCAGATTTGGAAGTAAAGTTGTGAACGGGTAATTGGCAATGTTTGGCTGAGCAGCACTAATGACGCTGAGAAATGTGCTTTTTCCTGCATTTGGGGCGCCCACTATTCCAACATCTGCAACCAACTTCAGCTCTAACTCCAACCACCTGGTCAGGAATAGCATCGGTTTCTCTATTCAAATTGTGGTGAATTGTAACAGTAACAAGATCAGTTAATTGGGAGATGGTAATACGGAGACATAAACTGAAAAAACGTCCCAGCTGAGCACATACCAAGCCCCACACAAACTAGTCATGGTTGAATAGATTAAATGGCAATAAATCATAAACAAAGGAAAGGTAAGGAGGACTATGCCAATGCTTTACCAATTTAACTTCTAACAAGTGAGATGGCCCTTCGTCACCTCATCCCTTCATCCACAAAGCTCAATTAGCTTTCAACACCCTCGCCAAAGGATCTCTATCTGTCTTCTAGGTTTCCTTCATACCTCCTCCAAACCCATATAAGCGACGTGACCACTGATAGAGCTCTTACTACCCAACTTCTACAAGTTTCCATATCCCTTGGCAAGAAGTCTGGAACAGCAGGAAAGTATTATGGCAAATTTGCTACTACTCCACCACCTATCAACCAGGTCCTAATCGACCCGATCCTCTTTACATATTAAACCCTAACCTCAATAATAGCCCTCACAGAGCTAAATCTTGAAGACTTTCCATCTGACAGTCATATATCTCTGCCTTACCACAAGAAAAAAAGGCCCTTTTCGGAAATGAAGAAAAATTATTCCATAACATGATGGACTAGAACCATAAGGGCAAAGTGGCAAATATCTGCACTTCATTGATCACATTCACCCTTGTTAGTCTTTCAGTAACCTCTCTCTCTTGTTAGTAAGTATAAGCCTACTACGGATTCAATAAACATTATAGACGTCAGACGTGAAAATCTCAGAAGAGCAATTAATACACCATATAATTAGCTTAAAAAACTCATTAGAAGATAATCACGTGACATTCAAATAAAGAAGTAAAGACTTCGAATATACTCACATCTCAGGTCCCTCCTCGCCATCCTCAGCAATCTTGGGCACCTTATTTGTCCCCGACTTGAACGACGCATTCCCCCTCCCCCCTCTCCCCCCTGGCAACAACAACGCACGCTGCCCCGGATGCAACAACTCCAACAGCACTTCCCCCTGTACCCCCTCGCCATCCTTCACCGCCTCCCTCATGACCGTCCCTGGCGGGACCTTCACCACCACGTCCTCCCCCTTTGCCCCGTGTTGCTTGCTCCCCTTCCCGTGCGCCCCCCTCCCGGCCCTAAAATGCACGCTCTGCCTGAACGGCAGCAGCGAGTTCATCGAATCCACGACCTCCACGTACACATTCCCTCCCCTCCCCCCGTCCCCGCCCGACGGCCCGCCTAAGGGTACATACTTCTCCCGCCGCATTGCCACTACGCCGTTCCCTCCATCCCCCGCCTTTACGTAGATTTTCGCTCTGTCAAAACATCGCATTACTGCCGGCACACCCTTCTCCTTCTCTCCATTATCCTCACCTTCAAACACATTTTCATAAACGTCGCCGTTTAATCGAAACGTTTCGTCATCACTGTAATTGTTGTCCACGTCATCGTCGGCTTCGTTATCGGAATTCACCTCGAACAGCTCGAACTTGCCGTAATCAAACCCTACTTCCGATTCCACGTCATCTTCCTCTTCTTCGGTGGTGAACTGATTGTCTTGAGTGACGAACTTGTTGTCAAGCGGCGTGGGATTGGGGAGTGGTGCTTCGGAGAGTTTGACCTCGGTGGAAGAGTTGAAGGGAGAGAAGAAGGAGCCGTCGTCGTCTTTGGGAGGAAGTCGAGTGTAGGTGGTGGCTTCGCCGCCATGTACAGTGGTGCTGATGGTGGGTCTGGGGCTGGATTTGAGATTAGGGTTTGCCGGGAGCTTTTTGCGGCGGTTTTGGGGGGTGGAGGTGGTGGTGTTGCGACGGGCTTGAGCGAAGGGGGAGAAGTATGTGGATATGGAGGATGCCATAATCCTTTGGTTTGACTCTGAGCTGACTCGGGCAAATTTATTTGGTGGAGATGAAAGGTAAAAGTCACATAATAGTCAAGGGCCCATTCACGACGTCTAACAAGGCTAACCATCGTTAAATGCAATTAGCGACAAAAAAGTTAGCCAACTAGATATGTTAAAACTTGTTACTATAGTTTTATAGGAAATGTGTCATTACTCTTACTTGGTGATCGTTATTTGTATAGCTTGGAACGTGGATCATTGCCGTATTCTGATTTGAGAGAACGTTGTTAGACTGCACGATAGTTGACGAGTGAACCTTTATTCCTTTCATATTCCTCGTATCTTTCTCAATAATTAAGTCTTGATCAGATCAGACTACCTTAAAGGTTTTAAACTTATCAAGTGCCTTCGAGTTTTCGCTCATTGGGTAACCATAACCACAACAAGAAAAATCATCAATACAAAGTAGTATATCATTCTTTATCTATCGTGAAACGGATTAAATGTTGATATGAATAATTTCTAACAAGTCTTGAACAGTCAGTTAGGGGTGGAGCTAATGCATCACGGCCACTCACAAATTTTGGAATTTTTTTTAGTTTGTTAAATATTAAAAAGTATATTTAAAATAGTTACAAAAATATCGTTGTGCTGTGAAATTAATGCATCGATGTTCTTTTTTATTGCGTTTTTAACTTTTTGTTCTACCGGCAGCCATAGTCTTTGTTTTTTTTTCCTTGCTCCACCTTCATTTTTTAAAATTGAAATTAAATCTTTAGATTACAAACAAATATGAATAGATCAATGTTATTTTTTTTTTTAGTTCAACGGTGCATGAAACTGGATGAGAACTAAAGCACATGCAGTACCTCGGTCCAAAATACTGTGGTTTAGTGGACATATTCTCAAATGTTCCTTGACATATTGATGTTAAAAAGGGGTTGAGAACTAAAGATGGACTAAAGAAATGGAACTTGGTTCAGGCTAATATATGCAGCTTATGTAACATGTACCAAGAGACTTGTGATCACTTTTATTTAGTGTCAGTATGCACAAGCTATATGGAGGATGGTATGTGGTAGAGGAGTTGCAGTCTCTTCTGATGGATGGAACCAAAGCCTACACAAATTGGGCACAGTGTGCAGAGCTAAGAGCCCCAAAGCAAAACTCAGGAAGTTGGCAATCACAGTCACAGTTTATGGTGTGTGGAGAGAAAGAAATGCAAGAGTGTTTGAGCACAAACATGCACCTCCAGAAGGATGCTTTTATATAAATGGATGCAATTTAGGGTGCTGAGCTGGGAGCATGTTGCAAATACTACTAAAAACAGAGGCCTATGTGAAGATTTGGAAATTAACCAACAAATACCGGGAAGGAAGCCTAGAAGATAGACTGAAAAAGCAAGAAGAAGACAAAAATTGAATTTGTAGTGAATAATTCTTGTAAAAAATAGATAGGAGATGCGTATACCCAAGATGTAATGGTACTATACACAGTTGTGAATACATGGAATAAAGGAATTTTTACCAAAAAAAAAATTAGTTTATATTCTTATAGTATGTTAACTTATACATACACTATTATCTTCGTATGATTAATTATCATATTAATATTGCATATTTACATGTAAGAATTAAGTTTCTTTAATGTAAGATTAGTAATTTGTTGACTAACCTTACCAAGTTAAATAAATTAATAAATTTATGCGATTAAATAAATTACATTTCTTTGAACTTGAACCTTTCGAAGTTTTTTTATGCTAGCCGTCAACTTTTCTTATTACTTTTGGGCCCCCTCGATTATACTTCCTTGATCCGCCACTGTGAACAGCCCCGCTTCTTCCAACTTTTCTTTGTTTGCCCTTAAGGCAATCGATATCGATATAAATTCCAAAATCGGGATAATCAAGAGGTTGAAGGTTGTCATTCTTGACCAATCTTTTCATAATTTCTATAAATATATCTCACGCAGATGCTTATGCAAAAAAAAAAAAAATGATGTGGATTCACTTCCTCTTCGTCATTTCCTATTGTTTTTAGTAATGACTTAATAGTATTCTTATCGTAACTTAACTTATAAATGCATCACATAATAATTAATCAATTGCAATATCAGAGAGTCTGACTGAAAGGTTCTTATAACTAAAGCTAAAAGAGTGTCTGAACGAATTCAGCTTAAAAACACATATCAAACTATGCCTCAAAGTGGACTTATTAGGAGTATCAACCAATTATAACTCCAAACGAGATCCTAGGACTACGACTCTGGCTGACTCGAACATTTTTGTCTCCATTTTCCATGTAGACGTTCTTTTTTTCTACAACTGGATCCATTTGCTCTGAAACCATGCAAAGATATATATATATATATATATATATATATATGTGTGTGTGTGTGTGTGTGTGTGTGTGTGTGTATATATATATATATGTGTGTGTGTGTGTGTGTGTGCAGTTTCACCGGTGTCAAGCCACCATGATTTTAGCTAACAATGGTAAATTTTGACTCAAGACAAACGAGAGCTTGAGGGCAGCAATATAGCTTTGAATTTAGTGCAATCTTTTTTAAAGTGACACGATACCAGAGCCGCGCAACTCGACCTCTTTTATCTAGAAGAATGTAAATACCTTAGACACGATACCAGAGTCGCGTAACAGAGGTGGAACCACCGGATAGACATCCCAAAAAATGCATGTACACGACAACAAGAAAAAGATCCTTTTTTTTTTGTGTAACTGAAATATATTAGTAAATCAAAAGTTAGGTACAACTATCCAGCCCGCACATGGGTAATACCATTAGCGTCATCAGATAACAAGAAAAAGATCTTTCATAAGCTAAATTAGAAACTCAGACTAAGACATTGAGATCAATAACGCGGTTCAGTTCAAACTCAACTTACGACACGATCAAATAGCCCACCCATGAAGCCAAGATCACTTGAATCCATCTTTTCAATTCCCTGCTAACCTCACTTTCTAGGCGAAAGTTTGTTTAGCTTATGTACAAATAAACTAATTGTAAATTTCTATCATCATTATTAGCACCGAATTGAACTGACCGTTGAGCCAGTCTGATTATGAATTGAGGATTGCCCAGTTCGTTCATGTAATTGGATCGAAAGTGCTGTTAAACCGATACAGATTGGATAACCAGGTACAATTTTGGACCAAAGTAGACTGAAACTACGGTTGGTTGAACATTACGACAAGCCCAATTTGTTTGGGACTGTCTTACTTACGAGAAAAAACATCCAACATGCACAAGCATCCCCGTGTTAAAATGTGCAGTATGTTATTCAGGAGGAAGACTAGTTAAGTAATATTACGTTCGTCAAAACAGTTAAACCGATTAAAACACATGATAAATGAACCGGTATTCCAAGCGGTGATGTCGGTTGCGATTCTCATCAATATGGTCTCTATAAGTAGAGTGTTGCAAGTCGGTATTGAGAAATTGATGTCTAGAGTCCAGAATACGTCTAATTATTCCCTTGAGAATTAGCCCGGAGCCCCGCTAGACAATTGTAGGTGAGCCCAGGCAAGGTTCCGCCGGTCGGCTAAAAGTTGGACATCACTCTCTATACATCTAAGTCTATTTGGTCCACTGCAATCTTGGGTGTGATCTAGTTGTAAAATATGTCCTTCTAGTGGAGTAACAACAAGAAACTGATATGTTAGGCTTACCCTAGAAATCTTTGTGGACCCATTAATTAAATTGTCTTTGATCTCAGCTGGAGAGAGAAGGAGCACTGGAATCTTGTGTGTGTGTGTGTGTGTTGGGGAAGTGATACATAATATGAAAATAAAGGGTTTTTGGGGTTCTTCTATCTGGCGTCACCTATATGAGGTTAATCAAGCCTAGAAACTTTGGTTTTATTGTTGCAAAGCAAATGCATATGAGCTTGTGCAACACACAGATGGAGGGGCTGGAGTGAGGGAAAAAAAAGAAGAAGGGTTTTAGGATTAAAAGTTGAAATAAGGAGGACTCCTTATCGATCTGCATGTAGGTTAAGCTCCTAACACGTAAAAAGTGTGGCCTAGTGCATGAGGCATCCCCGGTTCCAGGTGATTGATGTACACAACCTTTTTCCTTCGAACTCGTGATGTCCATGTGAAACAACCTTAGCGTTGCGCCAAAGCTGACCCTCTGGCGTTGCATCAGAACTTCGACCGTATGATTGTTTCATCAGTCAGCAATGTAGCTTTCCATGTCATCTGTCCTGATTAGAGGCTGTCAATTGCCTCAATCTAAATATAAGATCAAAAGGACTTGCATCTACATCTGTCTTTGACTAAGATTCACATAACCAGTTACTAGTTCCTGGTTTAGGACTTGATAAGCTTATGCTTTACAACAATAACATGCATAAATATGTGTAACAAATCATCTCAACAACCCTTCTTCTATAAATCTATTAATCTGAAGTAAACAGTTTGCTTCCCAGTGTAACTGTTGCAGTGCCCTCCCCCATAGCAGTTGTGAGCATGATCTCTTTCTCAAGAGTCCGATCGAGCTCTGAAATAATAGTCTCCATCTTTGGTCTCTCATGTTCTAGAAAACTCATGCATCGCAGCATCAGCCTGATGTAGTCTTTCATCCCCTCGTCGGTGAACCTCCCAACCAGTCGTCGGTCGATGAGATCGTTCGAGTTCATATGCGCCTCCAACTTTGTAATGTTGGACAAATGGCAAACCTAAGCTTATTAGCCTTTGTACAAGTCACTTGTTCAAATGGAAACTAAAAGCAGAATAATGGTGTGAGCTTCTTTTTTGGCTTGATGTAAAACAATGAAGACAAAAGGATTTCTTTATGTTGATTCTGTTCTGATCCCTTGGTAACCTACATGTTAGTTCATCTCCCCTAACCCCCTGCCCCCAGCAATTCCTACTAATCCCTTATTGCACAATGTCTACACTGACATAACCAGAGTGCGGTCTGCAGCACTCCAAGTGTCAATTGAAAGCAATTCATCACTGAACTTACAGTGCTAAACAGTTCCAACGGAGGATGTTACACGGTTACCAAACCTTAAATCTACCCGCATGAAACCTAGGGGAAGAATAAATTGAATTTTAACTGCATACCCATTGAAGTATACTTCCTTGTGATCCAAAGGAGTTGATATGTGAAGCCTCCTGTCCTGTTATAAGCTCCAAAAGAAATACTCCAAAGCTGTACACATCACTCCTTTCAGAAACTATCCCCGTTCGGCCTACCCTAAACATTGGGAAACACGACGGATCAAATGTAGGTAAAAAACTACTTTTGACCTAACAAGTAAGATCTGACCAGGAAGAAAATCGGTTACTCTGGATCTTCGAAAACATCAACTCTGGTTGAGTGAGATGGACCTGCATCTTCAATTCTTTCAAGTAGTCTTGAAACCCCTGCATCTGCAACCTTAGCAATGAGGCTCTCATCGATCAGGACATTAGATGTTTTCAAGTTTCTGTGTACTATAGGAGGTTGCTGGCTATGTAAATGGCATAATCCTGCATAGGCAGAAAAGCAAAAGTACTTCAGTTGACACCTTTTTTCGATAACTCTTGGTAAGGTATAGAAATGTCATCGAATTGTCCTGATGATACCTTTAGCTACCCCAAGAGCTATGGACAGCCTCTGCTTGAACTCCAGTTTTGTTGTTGAATCTTTTCCGATATCTGTCAAACACCAATATGCTTTGAACATATCCAATGCAGAAAAGCTGGTCATTTCTAATGTATGAGTCATACCATATAAATGATTGCTGATGCTGCCATTTGGTAAATATTCGAACACTAACATCTGATATCCATTGTCCTGGCAGTAACCTAGAAGAGTAACTAGGTTTCGGTGCTGGATCCCTGACAAATAAGCTACCTGTTATTCAGGGTAGGAAATTTTAGGAGTGCTAGGGACACTAGATAGTGCAAATTGCATTGAACTTTGAGAAGCCATGTTAGATGATTGTGAAGGAAGCTGCAGATGTTTCACGTTGAGGCATTGTTGTACTTGGGTCCGATTTAACAGTGATTGGGAGAATCAGGAAGCTCATTTTCTAAAGAAAGCAATGAGTAGAGAATTGTTTTGCTGACAACAGCAAAATATTTGAGGTAAAGACTTTAAATTGATGGAAGACAAAGTTGAACATCTGCGTTACGGTTCCCACATGTCAATGCATACATCAATTTAGTATGCGAGTTTGTGGCAGTTTAGTTATACCTCCTCAACAAATTCTTGTCGAGGGAAACCTGTACGCCTTTTGATAGCCACGACCGTCCCGTCACGAAGCAATCCTTTGAAAACCAGACCGAAACTTCCGTATCCAATGAGACTGCTTTCTGCAAAATGGTTAGTAGCTTGCTCCAATTCTTCCATCGTGAACTGCCTTACTCCGTGTGGTCCAAATAGACGTGGGCCTGCGTATGAAGTCGGTCCACCTCTTCTTTTCAATTCTGTAATAGCTGGTGACGAGTTAGCAAATGCTAACAAGACATGATAGGGTACTCTAGGCATCTCCTAGGCTAATTTAGACAAAATCTTACCTACTGTAGATGGATCTGAAGAGTTGGTGTCCGAATTCTTGTTTGAGTACTTTTTACAGTGGCATAGCCAAAACCATACAAATCCTATAACTATCACCAACAATGCTAGTGACCCTCCTGCGCCTCCAACAATAGCTGCTAATGGTCCTGACATACGGTAAAGCCTCTATGTCTTTCTCAGCAGAACTTAACATCGAACCTGTGAGAATGAACTAAACATCATGCATATTATCATATCTAAAACCTGAAAACAATTTGTATGTGTAAGTCTACAGTCATACTCTTCCACAAGAATGTGCAAGTTCACTTCAGATTGTAGAATTGTGTAATTGAAAGTCGACATACCAGTATCAGGAACTCCAATCAGGTGGTGCTCTTGATTGGATACCCTATGATTGCTCTACTATCCCTGCCAAGTTGAGTGCTCAACTGCTCACAAATGCTATCTGTCTGATTCCAAGTATCCACTGGGCAAACAAATTCTGCTGTAGAAATCAATGCTGCAAATATCTTATAAAAGAGATCAGAGGCCAACTCACTGTCTTTTCATAGTACCCCACTTTGCAGGCCAGTGTTCAGCATATAATTGAGATGACACTAGTGAAGCCCCAAAGTTCTCTTCTACTTGTGTAACAAAACCTTAATTATACTTTTGTGCGTTGGGGTGGTGAAAAGGATTCGGGTGACGGTGATTCTCAAAGCTAGTAAAAGAACTCAAGCTGATGTCAACAACTCTCTCTTTCTGCTGACATACACCCTGTTGCCTTATGTTTCAACATAGATTCCTCCTGTACCTCATAAACAGTTTCTGTACTTAAAAACCCCAGTACCTTTTTGCAGAAAAGCAGCATTACAGCAAGAACTTGCTGTCACAAATTTAATGCAGATAGTCTTGAACTTACATCATCAGGCTTTGATATAATCTCTGTTGTCGTATCTTTTTACCAAAAGATTGAGTTGCTATAGGTAAACTGTACTGGTTGGTGATTTACTTCTGGAATGTGGACAGGGATGAAACCGACTTAATTTGGATAGGCACTGGAAGGCATATGTTGTGGAAGGGATCAAAGGAAAAGGTAGTTATCAGCTTATCAAATTTCAAGTTCTGTCCTTCAATTCACTCTATCTGCCTTGTTGCCTCTTTTTTTTGTCATCTAACCTAGAAAAAGGAGATGAGTTTCCATATTTGCACAAAAGGATGGGACTCTTCCTCAAAAGGGACCATGACAGCTGAGCAAACAAGACACTACTACAGCAACTGGTGCAGCCTTTCAGCCTCTGTGGCTGGATGTTTTTTTTGGTTCTCTTGTATGGGAGAGAAGATTATGAGCTTTTTTGAAATGTGGGTTACTTGCAATTCCTCTCTTCTTTGCTTGTTTCTGTTGGCATTTATGTTCTATGCAACTGGTTGAAAGATTCTTGAGCTGTAAGGTTCTCTGTCCCTCATTTATTTGTTTTGTATGTATTCCAGAGTTTGTTGTATACTTGTTGAGGCTGGAAGGGAAATGGGGATTGGTGGAATGAAGTTGTCATGTTGTGCAGTACTCAAGGCTTGATTAAGAGGCCCATGTCTCTGGCTCAGAGAGAGGGAGAAAGGTATTGTTGGGAAGTGTGGATGTCCCAAACAGGATGTTGTTTGGATATGTTGCCTGTCCTTGGCAGCAAGTGGGATGTTTGTGCACAGCCTGATTACAAAAGAGCGTATCCATAACATAGTTATGCTGCATAAGCTGAACTCAAAGCCACCATCACTGTGAATTAGCCTTCCTGAACGAAAAATAGCTATTCAAGTGGTCCCAAAAGACTGAGACCAGCTTATTATCTCATTTGAAGCATCAGACCCCAACAATTCCCTCACTTCAATTTTGTTACTCTGGCTCATGTTTGTTTGACCTTTATCTTGCACAATTTTGTGAGTCTTCTCGGTCCATTCAAAAAAAGACCTCAGAGGGCAATTAGAGTCAGCAAAAATGTTTGTAACTGCTAAGAAGAAGCGAACAGAAACGGAAATGGACAGCAAACATAGCCTTAGTCACTGGGTCAATGATCGCTACGACCGAGTAGTACAAGCACACTTGCTGTGTGGACCATTGATTTGGAGGGAGCTTGTGCATTTATGCCTTGAGTTTGCAGGGTCGGCTACAAGCCAAGCCATCTCAACATAGGAATCTGATGTATCTACCACCTCCTTAGTTCATCAATGGACTACCACCAGCTCAAGTTTCCGCAGAAAGTTTAGCTGAAGTTGGACAAAACTAAATGTCAATGATATGTTGAATGTGTTTCCTCTGGCAACCACCCTTGTGATCACTGTCTAGTCAGTGTGTTGGCTTCAAAACTTCGTAGAATTGTATTTGTTGATGCATATGAAAAGGATCTTCCTGACGACACAATGTGAACACACCTTAATTTTTATTATTTCTTATCTTTCGTTACATATTAAAGGGAACATAAAATTAATACTTTAATCAACGGTGCAACCAAAGGGACGGACTAGCTGTTAGAAATGAATAAAATGATCAATAAATTATAAATCCAAACTTTCTTTATTCGATTTTCTGTCGGTAACGATCTTACTAGATGCACGCTAGTCACTAGTCATGTCTATGGTTCCACGGACACATACTTTTTACCAACTGCATGAACAATTGTACTACAGAAACTGCTTCATCTTGAGAGCACCATAGATTACATTTTCAAGGAATCTTGAAACAAATTACTCCGATAATCTAGTCACTTTGGTGTACCGTCGAGCTTCACGAATCTCCGCTAGATCAAGGCTCCGACAAACATGGGGTGTCAAAATCAGAAGAGTGACTTTGTAATGCCTCAGGTATAGGGTTTTTGAAAGAAGCCTCGAATTGGTGACGAAGATGTACAGTGGCTCGAGCGACGGCGAAGGCCACGATCCATCGGCGGCTCCGAGGAAGATCCCGGCGGCCTCGTCCATGCTGTGGGTCCGCAACCTCCGCCGGTTCATCGGATCCGGTGCCGGTCTCGGGTCCGAAGCCTTGATGGGTACTTCACGTTTCCCCAATTCTCGCTTCATTTTCACCTGTGTGTGTTTGTGTGTGTGTGGTAGTGAATTATAGTAAAGAAGATTCTTTTGTTTGATGGGTGAATTACTTTTCTAGTTCTTTTACAAATTCACCAGTTTGTGTGTGTGTGTGGATTCTGGTAAAAGAAGATGTTATTTCGGTTATGGGCATTTCACTTTTCCGGTTCTGGTACAAATTCACCCAGTGCGTATGCAACTATGCATGTAGGAATACTTTGTGGTTTAGCATAGTGTAGTGTTTAAAATTTTCATTTTAACGGGTATCTCACTTTTCCAATTATCGCCTCTGCACGTGTGGATTTAGCACTGGAGTTAAAACAATTCTTTTCTCTATGGGCATTTCACTTTTCTCAATTCTTGTTCCATTCACCTCTGTCTGTGCGCGCGCTAATACTTTGGGACTTGGCAAAAGGTAGTTATTTTCCTTTTGATTGGTATTTTACTCTTCACAATTCTCTCGTGTGTTTTTGTGTGACTTGGCACGGTGGGGTGAAAAGTTATCTCCTTTTAATTGGTTGGGTGGGGGATTGGAGAGAATAGCTTGACTCAAAGAAACTGTTAGGTTGTATTGTTAGTTGCTTGTTGATTGCAATACATTTAAGTTACTGTAAAAACGGTTCTAATAGTTTGTGAATTGTGCTTTATCTGCATTTAGTACACTTTATAAGTAAAATGCAATGAAGCAATTTGTTTATGCCTAAAAAAGCCAAAAGAGGGAAAAATGAGGAAAGGAATTTCGTGAGAGACCAGGTTTATTATTTATTTAGGAGAGACAAGATGTCAAAGAGAGGTGAAAGGACAAGAGTCATGGGATGCTGATTTTAGCTGCAGGCTGGAGTGGTACTTATAGAAGATTCTATCAAAACAGGTTGCATATGTAGTGTCTATGCTACATTTTCTTAATTTTGGTCATTATTAATGACCAAAATTAAAAGAATGTAGCCTCAATGTTCAAATGCCTTATGAAACAAACTGCTAAATATTCTGAAGCAAGCGTACATGAAGACACACAACTGATTATTTTGGATTGATATTAGTAATTTTATCTTGGGTGTACCTACTCAGTTCTTTGAGATATGACATCCTTCTGTTTTTGTTTTTTTTGTTTCATGTCAACTGCTGTTATAAGCTTTTATGCTTACATGATTTAGTACAGATTCTACTGGATTCGCTGTTATAATGCATGTATATCAATCTGACCTCACCTGAAAATAATCCTTTGTAGAGCTTGAAACAAAAAGAATATTGCTAGATATTTTCAAAGAGAAACAACAAAAGAGCGCTGAAGCTGGCACGATACCAAGTTTCTATAAGAAGGTAGGCATTATGATTACTTGTTTTTGTGTTCAAGAAAATATATTATGATGTGCAGCGTGTTATAAAGGCATTGTTAAGCCCTTCTCTCTTGGTGAATGGTTGTTCTTTGCCATAAAAATATATTCATTTAATTCTGGTGTTGACCTGGAACGTAACTCGTATGAAAATGCAAAAGATATTATGTCTTTCATCACATACAATATCGTAATCTGATTCTGTGGTGGCCTTCCTGTCCCCGGCCGCTACCACAAATAAATCCGACAAGCATTTTCTTTCTTTCTTGTTACATATACAATTTCTTTTAGCTTCATATTGAAGTTCGTTTCCTGTTGTTCAGAAACCTGAAGAAGGGTCCATAAGTCACAGGGTTCAGAGACTGGCAAAATATCGTTTTCTTAAGGTATTGTTTGGGCTTCACTTCTTCTTCCACTCGTGGTTGCTTAAGCTTTTCATATAATGGGGATATAGAACCAAGTAAAATTTTCTTTTGAAAAGGTCTCTCCATGGTGTTATTGGAAATTCATATTACGATTTACG
Source organism: Escallonia herrerae (assembly GCA_033070095.1). Taxonomy (NCBI): domain Eukaryota; kingdom Viridiplantae; phylum Streptophyta; class Magnoliopsida; order Escalloniales; family Escalloniaceae; genus Escallonia; species Escallonia herrerae. Next base: position 40,013 of record JAVXUP010002443.1, on the reverse strand, counting down.
CGCCTATTTGAACATCCACAAATTTTCATGATCAATTCTCACTATATTCTCACTATTTGGAGATCCACGTAAATAAACCCATATTGTTTATGATTGATTCAAAGATATGGTTCTTCAATTTGTGATTCATACTACTCTTTCACTTTTGCAGAAGCAATCTGATCTTTTGCTCAATGCTGATGATCTGGATGCTATGTGGGTTTGCTTAAGAGAAAATTGTGTGATTGATGACGCCACCGGTGCTGAAAAGGTCTGTATACCTTGCCACTGTAATTTGCCAATTTAGTCATTTTATGTAAATTATCGTGTGTGTACATATATTATTTTCTTCTGTTATTGTCCTATATATCAGCTTAGTTCTTGTAATGAATGAAGAATTATTGGTTATAGTGACACTTGGCTATTTTTTCGTGTTTTATATGGTATAACTTGTTAGCTATAGCTGCATTATTCTTAAAACTTGAAATTTAGGCATGCAGATTCTTCTTAATGCACACTTGCTTATACGCAGTAGTATAGATTTTAGACTTTTAATGACTACATGTTGGTTCTGGCCTAGATCACTTATGTCTACAAAAAAAAATACTGTTTTCGTATTTATCTATTCAATTGTGCCTGCTTCTGCCCCGTCCCTGCCTCCACCCCACCCCCCCCCCCCACCCCCAGCTGTGTGCTACTAAGGTGTAGTCGTATTTTTGTTCCACTATGCTTGTCTTAGCTCCCTGTATTTAAGTTCATAATTTATTTTATCTATTCGAGTTCCTTCAGTTCTGTGGTATTACTTTTGCCCTTTATCTTTCATGTCTCTGATTTGGTCGTATAACTTCTCAAGTTTCTCCTTTTTTACTTGTAATGATGCTAAAATATATCCTGTTTCTCATATTTTTAGATGAATTATGAAGACTTTTGCCACATTGCCTCTGTATGTACAGAACAAATTGGCCCTAAATGTCGACGGTTCTTCAGTCCTTCAAATTTCATGAAGTTTGAGAAAGATGAGTCAGGAAGAATTGCCATCCTGCCCTTCTACCTCTATGTGATGCGTACGGTGGGTCTTGCGGCTCTATGCTTTATCTATCTTTGACATTAGTTTCTTTCTTTTTTTTATCCTTAAGATTTAAAGTGCATGTCTTGCTATTCTCTCTGCCGTTGAACTTTCATATCTTAGCTGCTTGTTTCTACCTGTAGTAGTGAATCTGTTCTTTGTTAATATGACTAGATGTTGATGGTGGCGGCAATGTTATGTTGGTCTTTCTTTACATATAGCTGTCGCTTAACATTGGCTTGAGCTCTGCGTACGTGTATACAAAAAGGCAGAGATCCCTGGGAGATCTCAATGTGTCTACTTCCGAGAGTAACAGAGCACCTAGAAAAACCAGGCAACGAACAGTAGTCAGATATACCTTACTGGTTCTAGATAAAAGTCATCTACAAAATTTAGAAAGGCCACTTTCAACCCTGGAAAATGTTCCCTGAGTCAGAGTTGAAAAGGCCAAAGAACAAGGTTTTGAAATCTGCGTTCTTCAATGTGAAATTAAGCTTACTAGTCTTCTCTTCAAAAAGTAATCCTAAGTTAAGAAAGAATACTTAAATATTCATACATTTTATTTCAATATAAAAAAGTAAATAAATGACATAATGCCGACATATTGTTGAGTCTATAAAAGGAAGTTTGATATATTTTACATCAGCTGCCTCAGTACCCCCGGAAAGCTGTACAAACTTCTTCCTAGGCATAAGCCTTTTGATGTGAATGGTGGAATCTGTACAGTTGGATCTTGTAGATGTTGCATTAGGAAGTACCGCATGGATGGGCATCTAGGAGTACTGAATCACACGTCTTTTAATGTTCCAGTACTAGGTCCACAAGTTCCTGATCTGTGATGTGTTCTCCATGTAGCATTCGAAATGGATGTCATTCCTTGGGCTCTGCTACTCTTAAATTTGACTGAAATAAAAGGCTTAACTGGTGACGTTGTACAGTAGGCAAAACCTGGTAGCTGGTGCACGCTGACCTCATCCTGTCCTGGAAGAAAACTTATTTTCTTATCTCCCCAGCAGGCAATAAAACTGGGAGGGAACTTTTCCTGATATCATGTATGGCAGCCATAGATAAACTTGGAATTCAAATTTCAATAATGTGGAATGTCGATGTGCCACTACTTTTAATCGTTTCGTTTGTCAGTTTTATCAAACTGTCTGGATCATTGTCCGGTTAGTCAGTTGGACCAACCTCCTGACCATCATTGGCCATGAGTAGAAGATTAGGCAAATTTCCAGCCTGTACATATGCTAACAAGAAGTGTATTTTGCTCTCAGGTTTCCCTTACCCAGGCCAGAATCGACATGAGTGAGCTTGATGAGGATTCCGATGGCTTCCTTCAACCTCATGTACAGTGCTTTACTTTTTTAACTCCTCATTTTGCGAATTGATACCAGTTCTCAACTTATTCTTTTATGTAATTGTAAATAACTGCTGGTGAGCGATCTAAAGCATGTCCATGTTTGCACTTACGTACCTTTCACAGGAAATGGAGGCCTATATCCGAGGCCTTATTCCGAATTTGGCGCAGCTCCGGGACATGCCTGCTGCTTTTGTCCAAATGTACTGTCGCATTGCTGCACACAAGTTTTTCTTCTTCTGTGATCCCCATAGACGAGGTTTGTCGTGTTTTCTTCTCTCATAGTAGAAAATGAGTTCACTTTTAACATATTGTAGTTTTACTTCTGTGTTACTGCAATTGTACTGGTGATCTGCAATGGGCTTGACTATACATTCATTGTCTAGCTGGGGAAGCTATTTGGAAGTCTATTGTCCCTAGGCATTGTCTGGTGATAACATATGGAAGCCAGTTTTTACATTAGGAGAGTGCCTTCCTTATATTGTAGGCTCGACTGCTCGTTGTCTGCTAGGTTTGCTGGTGATAATATATGGAAGCCAGTTTTTATTTTGCCTCTCAAATGTTATATTTTTATTTTTGGGCCTTCTGTTAAGTCACCCTTGCTGCTGTTATTTGGGACCTGCTACGGCAGACTTCAGTCCTGTTTCTTATTTGTAGTGTGGCTCAGGGCCATAACTCACTTTCGTTTGGCCTTTGACTTGCGGAAATAGGAATCTGTTTCCTTGTTATCATTATGGTGACGTTTGATTTGTTTTGTCGTTTAGTATTTTGACAAGTAAAGTTGCTAACAGGGAAGGCATGTATAAAGAAGGTCTTGCTGAGTAACTGTCTTCAGGAACTAATGGAACTACACCAGGTAATTTTTGGTGATTAGGGGAGAACATACTACGAAAAAATAAAAATTATGAAGCAGCAAAATGCATTTGCCCATTCACATTTTACTTGGGATCTGAACCTTCGTTCTTACCCTTGTCTATATTAGGAAAGTGAGGAAGAAGTCACTGACACTGAACAAGCTGAGAACTGGTTTTCATTGACATCCGCACAACGCATATGCGGTGAGTGCTTAGTCGGGTCGTCCATACCCTCCTGCTCTTCTTGGAGTTGATCTATAACCGTATGTGATGGCTCGTAGTTCAGAAGTTCATATAATCAGACAGGTTTGGGAGGGAGATTTTTAACTAACAGTTCCCCCATTTCCGCCTAAATAATTCTGCATTTTAACCGGGATATTACGTATGCCATTATGATGCCTTTAATTCAGTTAACTGGTTTAGCTGTTTTTTTATGACATTTATAGCTTATGGTGCCCATAAGTTTTGCAGACATGTTTCTTGCCCTTGACAAAGATATGAATGGGACTCTGAGCAAGCAGGAACTTCGAGAATATGCAGATGGGACGCTGACAGATATCTTTATCGAGAGAGGTTAGAACTAGCAGTAGTTTGCTCTCACATTTCTTGTGGAATCTCATGGAATCCATTTTATTCAAAGTTCATCCAGTTACTTGGGGTTGCTATAGCCCTTAACTTTATAGGTATCTTAAAGTTTGAATTGGTTATCTCGAAGCAAAATAACTTGGGAATGTGTTCTATTATAGCTTTAATTGGCACTGCTGACTGCTCAAAGATTCCTATTGCATCTTCTAGCCAAGATCTCAGGACATCGTTTTAGTATTTTTGGAGCTGTCTTCTATGGTCCTTTAGTTCACCCGATATCTAGTCTGCCTAGAAAGACTAACTATGAATCTCAAGTTCCTAAAACCACTGTTGGGGACCTTGCCAATATGGTAGACTGGATATGCATTTATCATCCTCTTTTTTCCCCATATAATGCACGAAGTGGTTTCCCTTGAGCTCATGCCGGACCAATTTTTCCCAGTCACCACAGGTGCAGTGCAAGGCGAATTTGTTATAACAACATGTTGATTGTTGAATAGCGAAGTGAATTAAGTTGATGGGGCATCGACATGTCTCTATGCCTGATTTTAAGTTTTAACTACAATTACAAAATGATACCTTCATTAATTTGGTTTGGGAATCGATAACTGCACTTCACTTTTCACCACTTGCTCTACACTTTCGTCACAAAGATCTCTAGTGGCACTTTTTGGTGACTTTTGGTGACAGTTATTTTGTTTTTAGTGACGAAAGTGGAGTGTAAGTGGTGATAAGCGGAGTGAAGATATCAAGGTGCTGAAGATGGGATTTTAGTTCTCCTATGTCCCAATTTCAAAATCCATCTACTCAACTCTCCCAACTCGTGTTTTAACTTGAGCCTCGAGTATGTTTTGTGGGGTTGTTAGTGGTTACATTTTTTGTAATGCTTGTGTCCTAGTCTTGTTTGCCTCTTCTTCAATCTTTGCCTTTGTTTCACTATTGATAGCTTTTGACGAGCATGTCCGTCGTGGCAAAACTGGAGGAGGTAATTCTCGAGAGATGGATTTCGAGAGCTTTCTTGACTTTGTTCTGGCCCTAGAAAATAAAGATACTCCCGAGGGTTTAACCTACTTGTTTCACTGTCTCGATCTCCATGGAAGGGGATATCTCACGACAGCTGACATCCACACACTTTTCAGGTAAATACTAAGTGAAATTCTGAATATTAGTCGCTTTTGTTAATTGCTTTTTAGTTTGAGTTGTAGTCATTGTTTTGCTTGCTGAGAAGTAGAATATAAGTTTCTTAGAACAATTGGTATTCTTTTTCCTCCCTCTTTTTGAGCGGTCAAGCGTAACTGAGATTATAACTGGAAGGAAAGAAGGGGAGCATCCCAAGTAAGTGATGCTGCCTGATAGAACCTTCCTAAAACATTTTTTTGTAATTTCCTGCTTGTGGTTCGGAAGTAAGTTCTGCAAGTCTTATTACAAATACATAAAGACTATATATATGATATACTTTTGAGCAAGAAGTGTCATAAACCGTTTTAAATGCGTTTGCGAATCTTGTTGATAATCTCTAGACGTAATGAACATGCTCGATTCTCCAAGACCTGAGAGCTTGTGATATCTGAAGCTGTTGTGTCAGATCAACAACTTCTCCATTCATTCAGCTAATACAAAAGTCACACTTCCTCTTCGATGTAACAGAGATGTACATCAGAAATGGATAGAGGGAGGAAATTATGAACTTAGAGATGTCAAAGGGCCGGGCTTGGGCCGGCCCAGCCCAAGCCCGTCGGGCCTGCTGTGGGGCCGGGCCGGGGCCGGGCCAATGGGGGCTGCCAACCGGGCCGGGCCGGGCCGGGCCTGCCGAAGGCAAACCTAGGCCCAGTCCAGGCCCAGGCCCTAGGCCCAATAGCTAGGGCCGGGCTTGGGCCGGGCCCGGGCCCTTTTTTTTTTTTTTTTTCTTCTTGTTATTCAATTTTAAATTTCATCTCTAGGCAATATTCACAATTTAACGAACCTAATCTTTATCCTTTTATTTCATTATAAGTAATATACATATATATGTATGTATGTATATACATATTTATTTGTTAGCCATTATATTTTTTATTATATGTTAAACATTTTCATACTCTTCTTGATGAGCTTTATTAATAAAATCTTAACACATAACAATTTATATAGAAAAATAATAAATGTATTCATAGGCCCTCCTCCTTTTATCCGGGCTTGGGACCGGCTGCTTGTAAACAAACAGGCGAAGTTACCTATTTTTTTATATATACGAAAAAATATATATCTTGCTTGTAAAAATTTATTTTATATATATGAAAAAAAAAGTATATTTTGTGAAAAAATTTATTCTTAAAATTCTAACAATCAAAATAATAATGAATGTCTATCCAAAATATCAGCAATCAAAGATCAAGAAATCTGCAACGTCAACCAAAAGGATCAAAAGAGGAAAATAAAAACAAATTACCTAATCATCCAGAAGTACTTCAATATCCGAGTCACTGCTCTTCCTATCATCAATCGGTTTATCTTGCTCGCGGTATTTCGCATCAAGATAATCCTTCCAACATACACATAGCTCGAGCGACTCGGGGTTAAGACGACTCCTCCTGTCATCCAAAACCCTCCCGCTAGCTGAAAATGCCGACTCTGAAGCAACCGTGGAGGCTTGCACTGGCAGTACATCCCGTGCAATTTGGGATAAAGTTTTATACATGTTTTGATTTTGTTTCCAAAAATTTAACAAATTAAAATTAACCTGTTCTTGCCTTGATAAATCAGAATAATGATCAGTATTTGCATATACACCAATCTCATTAAAAGAGGAAAAAGTATACGAACCTGCCGAATTAGAAGTACCTTCACCTGGTAGTTGTCTTGCTACTAGATGTTCAAAGCCCTGAAGGTATGGCGCATAATACCTCTCAACAGTGGATGATGATGTAGCTCGCCCGCGCACGTCAGCAGAATTACGATAGACGTTGAACAAGTCCTCAAACCTCTTGCTCACTTTTGCTGTGAATGCGGTTGTCTCCTCTGCTGTGTAGCACATTAATTTCGATATCTCTTGTATCGAGGCGTTCACGCCATGCAACTTTAACCTAGGATCTAAACAAGTAGCCACAGTAAAAATAGCAGGCAGCTTACTCCAATATTTATTAAATTTTTGATCCATCACTTTTACTATTTCCTTAAAGGGTCCTATATATCTCCATTTTGTTAACATTGTAGCCATCTTCAGAATTTCTATTACAGCGAGAGGAGAGGTGGGATAGTACGTACCAGACAATAAATTGGTAGACGTGTAGAATACCTCCAAAAATTCAGCTAGGTATGTGGCCATCTGCCATTCCTCTTGAGTTGGCAAGCCGGCTGGGAACTGGGTTAGTAGAAAATGCGTATAGACTTCTCGGTATGCCAGAATGTGTAAAAGCATGTGGTATGTAGAGTTCCACCTGTGGACCACATCTGTAACTGCTCTCCTGCGAGGCATATTATATTGAACACACAACGTTTTAAATTGTTGTGTTCTCGGACTCGAGCTATTAACATACGCTGTCATACCCCTCATTTTGAGAAGAATATCTCCTGCAGCAGCTAAACCATCTTGAACAATTAAATTAATAATGTGACAAACACAGCGAACATGAAATAATTCACCGTTAAGTACAGGTTGAAGCGTCTCCTTTAAAGCTGCAACAGCAACTTTATTATTAGAAGCATTATCAAAACTAACACTCATAATCTTATCCTTAATTTTAAATGTGGTGCATGCTTTTAATATAAGAATAGCAATGTTCATTCCATCATGCGGATAAGGGAAGTGCTCGAAAGCGATGATTCTCTTGTGCATAACCCAATCTACATCAATCCAATGAGCGGTCACACAAGAATAACTAACAAAAGTATAAGGAGATTGCCAAATATCAGAAGTAAGACTAACTTTACCTTCAAATTTATCGAAATAATCGATAAGGCGTGCTTTAGCAGCATTGTACTGTCGGAGTGCATCGGATCTAGTTGTGTTTCTATGAACCTTTTTGTACAAAGGTTGAACGTATGTGTTCATATATCTAGAGTGCTTAGGATTATCGGCAAAAGAAAAGGCTTGTTCATCATGAATAACAAATTCAGCGAGACCGTCTCTTTGCTCTCGCTGATTATAAACAAATAACTTACCGTCAAAAGATAACTGCGTTTGGGTAGGTTCGACGTGGCCTTGTCGAGGTGCACACAGAGGGTAATGCCTGTTAAGATGTCCATTACCACTACCAGACGAAAATAATTTAGCGCAGTACTTACATCGAGCTTTTCGGATGCCGTCCACCGTAACTACATCGAAATGATTCCAACACTCGGCTTTCTTTTTTTTCCCCTTTTGGACTTCTGGCTCATTACCGGAGGCATTGCTCGGCCCTTCTTCATCATGACCAGGCATAGGGTTGAGATTATGCCACGGAGTAGTAGCTTCGCCAACCGAGCTGCGTCCTTGACTATAATGCGGGGGGTCTTCATCAGGCGTGTATTCAAAATCTGGAATGTTTTGATTGAACTCCCAATTGGCTTGGGTATCTATCATACAGCCTGTACTCATTCGTCCAGGAACGAATGGTTGTGTTGGTGCTTGGATTGGTGTTTGTGATGGCCGTGGCGCTGGCGCTTGTGCTGGTGGTGGTGCTTGCGATGATGATGATGTTTTTCGTGATGACGATGCACGCCTCATTTTCTTCAATAATCCAGCCATATTTCGAGCTAAACTTTGTAAGAGTGACTAAATACACAAGTATAAGAGTAGTAATAAGAAATAACAATTAAAAGAATGAACGAGTAACAAATATTAGAGAGTTAGTAATTAAAAAGAATTTAGCAAGACTAGTAATTAATAAACGAGAGTACTAATTAGTAAATACTAGTAGTAATTAGCAAGAGTAGTAATTAAAAAGAATTTAGCAAGACTAGTAATTAATAAACAAGAGTACTAATTAGTAAATACTAGTAGTAATTAGCAAGAGTAGTAATTGGAGAGGAAAATAGTAGCAAAGCTTGTAGAAATATAGAATGTTTAGGTAAGAGAGAGTAAGAAGATTGGTGTGAAAAATTAGAGAGAAATGGTGTGAATTTATAGATTTTAGAAACTTCACAAAAGACCAAAATACCCCTACAAACTATCCGTTTATAGTTGTTGGGGAGGGTAAGAGTGTAAAGGAGTTGAAAAATAGAGGTTAGACTAAAATACCCCCCAAACTAGCCGTTATATTGCTGTTGGGGGGGTAAAAGTGGAATTTTGGAAAAGGGGTGGAAGAAAGGGGGGAAAAACAAAAAAATTCAAACAAGTGGGGCCAAAACCGGGCCAAACCCGGGCCGCATACCGGGCCAGCCCCGGGCCAGATCCGGGCCGCAGACCGGGCCAGCCCCGGGCCAGATCCGGGCCGAAGACCGGGCCGCAGACCGGGCCAGACCCGGGCCAGACCCGGGCCGGGCCAAACCCGTTTTCGGGCCGGGCCGGGCCGGGCTTTTTCACAGCAATGGACGGCCTGGTCCAGGCCCAGGCCCCAGGCCCGCTGTGCTGGGGCCGTTACTGTTCACCGTCGGGGCCGGGCCAGCCCGGGCCAGAACCGGGCCGGGTCGGGCCAGCCCGCGGGCCGCCCGGCCCGTTTGACAACACTATTATGAACTATGCATCGAGGATGTGAGGGATGAAATCTGGGATATGGTGAAGCCAGGCGACCCCCTAAGAATCACGCTAGCTGATTTGTTGTCCTGCAAACAAGGTGGTACAGTTGCCAGCATGCTTATTGATGTTCGTGGCTTCTGGGCCCATGACAACAGAGAAAATCTTCTTCAGGAAGAGGAAGAACCTGAAGAAGAATGAGTGATCCGTATGAAGGAATCACCTCTGTTCTAACAAAAGAAAATGTACTTGGGAGTCCAAGCTCGAAGGACCTGTTTACTATAATTCATATTGCATCGCTGCTTTCCCGCCCCGCCTCTTTGTTGGAGGGTACATGTAATGGTGCAAAAGATAAGTAGCGTTAGCCTTAAACTGGAATCCTGGGTTGTTAAGCCGATGGATATCGATATCCTTGAGATGCATTTGTCTTGTGAAACAAGTTCATTGCTGTGTTTCTCAGAGTAACACTGGACAATTACAAAGTACGTATATCCCTTGAAGACAGGACTATCTACAATTCTCTTAGGCCCTGTTTGTTTCACGGAAATCGTTTTTCAAAGAGGTTTTCCGCATTTTCCAGTATTTGGTGCATGGAAATTGTTTTCCGGTGTTTGGTGCATACATAAGATTTTTTAACGGAAAATGATTTTCAATCAACTTATTTTGAAGAACAAAATGTCAGAAAATTACTCACCGTTTATAGCTCGGTAAGTCATTTTTCGGACCACTGAACACACATACCTGCATGCGCCCACACACACACTCACTCACAAACACCCCCCCCCCCCCCCCCTAAAAACAAACAAACAGATACGTCCAAATATTGGAAACAGTGAAAAAATATCTTTTTTTGTTATAGATATTTGTATCGTTGCATGACACTCAAATAGCGAAAAATAAAATTTATGAAATTGTTTTCAGGAACTGTTATTTCCGGAAAGCATACTCTGGAAAAGCATTTTTCGGAAAGCGTTTTTCGTAAAGTTAAGGTGTAATTATAATTAAGGATATTAAATTTCAAAATGTAACATTTTGTGACCAAAAATTCTAATTTTGTAATACTTGTATTCATCCGTTAGGGTTCTGTCCAAAAAAGTGTATTTTTTTTATGATATCATTGTTACGTATTTTCAAAATTGCAATATTGCCCTTTAGTACATATACTAAATAATTTTTAAATGTTCAAATTAGGATTAGGGTTTTTTAGGGTTTGTATAAAAATTCAAATTTTCAAATTAGGTTTACAAATTACTATCGGCCACCAATCTTCTGCCGACATCGCCCCTATTGTCAGCGACGACGCCTATTCCCCTCCATCTCCTCTCCCCCCCACCTCGCCCCCCGCAGCAGCCCCCTCCCTAGCCCTACGTAGGCAGCTCCATCGCACCATCCCTTCCTGCCCCACCTTCTCCCACCCCGTAGCCACCCCCCACCATACTTACACACCACTGCCAACCTCTGTAACCCAACTACCCCGCACCACCGTCGTTATCCACCACCCCGCACCACCGCCATAACCCACCACCCGCACCACCGCCAAAACCCACCCTTCTTTCTTTCCAAACCAAAACCCACCATCAATTCAACAACCCAACAAAAAAAACCTATCATGATTCAGAATTGTGGCATGAGAGAGAGAGAGAGGCGATTCGGGGTGGGTCAGAGAGAGGCAATTCGGGGTGGGTCAGAGAGGGGTCGAGCAGCCGGGTGGGGAAAGAGGGACAACGGTGGTGTGGGGGGGGGGGAGCGGGGGCAAGGGCAGCTAGGGGGTGCTACAGCGGGGTGGGAAGAGGGGAGGGGGCGAGTGGGGCGGGGTAGGGGGAAGCATGGAGAGATTGAATTGGAAAGAGAAAAGAGAGAACAAAAAAAAGATAAAAGAAAAATGAAATTTTAATTTCAATTAGGGACAATAAAGTCTTTTCGTCAAAGTCAAAACAGTTATGTATTTTTGTATTTTGTCTGATTAACGGATATAAATGTAATTTGCCCAAACTATTATCCTTGCCTGTAATTATACTCTAACATCGGGGATATAAGTGTAATTAGCCTACATACTAGGATCAAGATCCTCCACTGTACAGCAAATGTGTTGTACGCCTGTACCCACAAAATGCCGCTAAATATTTTTTAGAGACAAAAAATTGTACTATAAATTTCAGTAACAGCGACTGAACACTTTAAATGACAATCTTTCGTCCTAAGTGTTGTACAACACCTCTGTTGTACAGCAGAGGATCTTGATCCTACATACTATTATAGCAGAAAGTTACTTCTCCAGCTAGATTCGGACCCAAACAACAGAGCTCTGTCATCATCATATTTTTTGTAACTACTTCGACAAGGCCCATGATAGTATGTACACCGCTTCTGACATTTTCTCCACGTTATGGCAAAAAATAGGCTCCATGCTTCTATCATTCTCTCTGATCAAGCCGAGTTTGGTAACACCGTTGATGTCACGTCCTCAACCCGGCAGCAGACCTTCCCATAGTCTGTCAAAATATTCCTGCTTACGAGAAACATAATACACGGAACAATTACATAAATATAAACTCAAAACTTAAATCGAAAAGGACGAGTTCAATGAAAGTTTAATTGCTTAAATCCCTATCTGTATAAGCTCGAAACTATCAAATGTAGGAACAAACACAAAAAGTAGAAAAGAATTGACAAGCAATGGAAAGTTGACACGTGGCCCAGCTTCTCTCTCTAAATACAATAAGTAATTGAAAGACATGACAAACGTTATGATAACTTAAAATATCATGTCAAGAACATGAATGGAATATTAGACTCATGGCGTATGGTACGAAAATGCTTGAATCAAAGAACACAAGAAATAGAGATGTCAGTTTATGCGTGTGAGGAGAAGGACAAGTAAAGGCCTTATGTCACTGATGAAAAATATGACAGAAAGTACAATTGAACCAATAAAAGCACAACAAAAGTTCCAAAGATTAAAGAATCAATAAGGAATCAATAAACTAACCCATATCAAACAATCACAGGTAGATGTCGTAAGTGAAACTCTTTTCTCAAATTACGAATAATCTTTGCAAAGTTATCTATGCCTCCAATAAATTCAAATCCTAAGGAATCAATTACCCCACCTATATTAAAATCGATAAAGCAATTCTAATTGGATTCGTGACAACAAAATTCTCATAATCAAACTGAGTTTAGGATTACTAACCAGTTTCGGGTAAAAAGTTGAGATCCTCAAACCCCTAGGTTTTACTTTGTTCTAAATCTCCGCAAGACAAAACTGACTCCATCAATAAAGCACAAAACTGACCCCTAAAGTTGTATCACTTGTTCAAGGGTACCTCAAAAAGGTTACTAAAATTATAAGATAACCAGAAACATAAAATAATTACAAACAGATGAGGTCTTACAGTTAATTATGGCCTAACCAAAGATTCCACTTTTGAAGAGAGATTCAGATCATTGCATTGCACGTGTTCTTCTTTAGTCAGTCCGACTGTTTTATATAATCAACCAGAGTGTCATAAGTTTCCATGTTGAATGAACTTCCCGCAAAACACCTACATAAGGGCATAAGAATGTTCTATTAAAAAGGCTATACCAAGCAATACTACTACCATAAATTACACACTATCCACCTAAAGTATCAATGTAGTGTGAATATATACAAACATTGACATTGCGATAACGGAATTGAGAAACCAACAAGCATAACTTTCTCGACATCTTTCATGCATCTAATTCGAAATATTATTCTCTAGTGAAAGGAAGGGGAGGGAGGGAGGGAGCCACCCGGAAGGTTGGGAGAGTTGAGAGCATGATCATAAAGCGATAAGTGCAAAGTTTCTGTCTATAAGATGACAACTCCAACATGCATAAGAGATATTAAATCTATTTGTTTCTTTCCCATCATTGTTTAATGGGTAAAATAGTTACAAAAAGAACAAACTTAAATAATAGGATAGCTCTATTGGCAAAGCAGTTTTGGCTTTTTCGAAAACAATGTTTGCTTTGGGGTGGTTACCTCCTATTTCTGAAACAATACACTGTAACAGAAAAGCCATATATGATTTGGCATAGGGGCTAGCCTAAACAATAAAAGAGTGCTGAGGCATACCTAAGTTCATGCCAGAACATGGTAGTCCGTTCATGCAGAAAATGTCGCAAAGGTTCAAGATAGTCATCTTCTTTACCAGGTTCACCAGATCTCTTTTCGAGACTTGAGATAAAAAGTGAGGTGGCCACATGAACTATTATTGACGGATCTGGATCCCCAAGGATAGCCTGCAGTTCCCTCCGTATCCATGGTTCTATTTTTCGCAGTATCCTTTCTTTGACACCATTTCTAGAAACATTCTAAACATGCAAAAAGTGATAGAGGGAAGTCAGCTGTCAAAGCTCTATGGATACACTTCACTGGTTACAAAATTCATCTTAATTCAGAAGGAAAAATGTTTGGCTTTTATAACAAAATCTCAGGAGATAAATATGTTTGGGTTCTTAAAGTACTTCACCTGTATTGCTATAAACTCGACGAATTTCAGCATATCATGAAAGAAACAAAATATCAAAACATAATACTAAAGGCATCCTAAAGTTCCTAGTGCATGATTAACTATGAAAAAACAAGTCCAAGAAGATGCAAAACGTGGTACATTGGCACATCCGCTTGTTTTTGTTTCGATTTTGTCCAGTAGGTGTATAGAAATTCTCCTCGGTTAGGTGTATAGAAATTCTCCTCGACCCTGATAGCTAATGAGCTCATTCGTAACTAAAGCAAGAAGACAACGTCTAAATCAGATCCCTGATAAGCCCTTTTGTAAATGAAAATCCCTCGGTAGGCCTCACACTAGTTACTGCTAAATCATGCATGTTCTTACGTACATCCACATACCTAGCAGGCACTCCTTTCTTCTCTAAAACTAACCACGCAACTGTCATTGGCATCGTATCAAAATGCTACCAGATCTAAATCTCTCCATCAATCACCTAGATCTCTCATGCATGAAAGTAAATCCATTTTCCAAGTCTGAGTTGACGAAAACGATCTCAGATATCGCATAGAGATATCAACGTCTTTTTTCCCCACTCAAAAGACTTCTTCTTATAGCTAAAAAACATATGTAGATATGAACGTCTTTTTTCCCCACTCAAAAGACATCTTCTTATAGCTAAAAAACAAAATACTCTTATAGTAAGTACACCTGATCAACTAGCAACAATTAAAACTCTATATACCTGCTCAAGGCAATTTTTCGAAGCACAAGGCACAGCTTGCAAACGATGCTCATATATGCTGCATGAAACATTACCAGAATAGCAAAGGAATCAACAATAAAGTCATTACACAAAGTTAGCCCTTGCATACAACTACTCAAATTGAAGAAAGGTTGTCTAAAAACAAAGAAGAGTTGAAAAATCAAATTTGTCTGTTAATGAGATGGACAAAAGTATCTTCTAATATTAATCAAAGAGAAATGCTAAATCTACTAATATTGCATGCAAACCATGTTTATGAGCGGATGTGTACAGAAGAAATAAAGCACCCAAGTTTTGGGCCACATCACTGCACACACGTGGTTTGTACGATTTGCTAGTATGCATAGAGTTGTCCAGAGTCGAGGCACCTGGCACGCCACTTTAAAACTCTCTCTGCAATATCATCCGCAGATAACGGCCCCAACCGTCCAAAAGATCGCCTCCTCGGCACCGGTCCAGTTCGCCAGCTAACACTAGCTACTTGTTCCCTTGATCTTCTAATTATCCTTGGCACCAGTTAAAAACACATCCAGATTTCAGTTGCACTCTCAAAACATACCAAACAAATAGTTCTAGTAGTTACACCCCAATACTGCGTTTCGTTAACACTAAATCCACGATAATAAACAGCCTAAATTAAACTAACTTACTTACTCTACCAGTCTTGACAATTTGGTTGTTTTCCTTTATTATTGCCCTGATTAAAGTAGAACATCTTCCCTTTCACAAATAATGTCACCATTGACTATTAGCAATTTCTATAAAAAAAAAAATCAAACATAGTATCTACTTTACTTATCGCTTTCGACCTGGTTCGACCTGTCTAACAATCAAAATTACTATTTGCAACAGGTCAAATATGACGAGTGTTGAAACAAAAAGAATTGATATTTGGTTTCCACTTGCAGTCAATTGAGAGATATAGCTACTAACTAGAGCTCAATGGACTGAAAAATTACGCTCAAATACCCCTTAAGATATGAAATGAGCAAGGAAAAACTACAATCAACCATGGGGAGATGTGATAAAACTGACTTTTGAGAGATAATAACTATCAAGTAGAGCTCAAATACCACTTCGCATTGTCAAAATAAGACGACAAAAATACCGCTAATGATTTAATCGGAGACCGACCTTTGCTCCGTCAACGGCTCTCTCCGCCTGCCGCTAGAACCTCCGATATTGACCAACTTACCCACGTCGAGAGCCGGCAATCGCTCTGTGCAGAACGTTCTGTAACGGAGGCTGATCTTGAAGAACCACGAATCGAACTCGGCGTTACAGAGCGGGCAATTCCTCTTCATACCGCTCCACCTGCGGATGCACGCGACGCAGTAGGCGTGCATGCACGCCGCGATCACCGCCGCCCAGCGATCCTCCACGAGCCGCAGGCATATCGGGCACGACTTCCCGAGAATTGCGGGCGCGAGGCGCTTCGTCACGAATCTCTCGCGCTCGGTCGTGGATTTATGCTTGTGGTAGCTCGAAGAGGATGACTCCATCGCGCCGGAGCTGGAAAGAGCGACACAGAGAGAGAGATGGAGAGATGAGCTGTTATCAGTGTGACTCGGTTGGCCTCCGAACACGAAGGCGGCTTAAACCGGTGGGGTTTTATCGGGGGCTAAACCGGTGGAGTTATATGTTTGAAAGCTAAATTGCTAATAACCACCGCTGAGGTTTATATCGTCTTTTCACTTGAACTCCGTAGAATTTTAGTTGTGCCACCCAACAATCTACTATTTATTTATTTATAAAATTTTGCAGTTGCGTTCAAAATTTTATCTTTGGCAAAGAAAAAAGTGGACAGTATGTGAGCTCACGCAACGGGGTTGGAGGGCAAACCTGTCAACACACAGATTTCGCAGATCTTAGATTCCGATGCAATCCTGATGATGCGGAAAATGGTTCGATGCTACGTAGAGGTGCCACAAAGGATGCGGTCTGAGTCAGCTTCCAAGTAGGCAACGCGAGAGACAGTAAGGACGGCGTAAGGGCTGAGGGCAAGGCTCCCCAGACAGGTGGTGAGGACTGGCAGCACTGCGCAGGCAGGGCGACGACGAACAGGACTGACGTTTTACAGTCGCGACAAGGATACGGCGTCAAGGGTCCGTAGACGGGAGTCCAAGTATATTTCTCTCACTAGAATTCCAGAGAGAATGTCTTTTTAGAGAGAGAAAGTGAAAAGTCCAAATGAGCCAAAGATCCTTGAAAAGGCTCCAAAGTCCACTATTTATAGGCAAAAACGTGCATGTGTCATAAGTTGACATGTGTCACCCCCTGGGAACGACACGTCGCCAGGGGAGGCCAAAGCACTGACCCTCTGTTGGACTGCCGGTCCCTAAGTTCGTGCTGCCCTGCCCTTGCAACATCTCTCTGCCTGTCTGAGGAGACTGATCATGCCGCGGTAGCATGGTCAGAGTAGCTTGTTGCCCCAGCCTCCAGTCCAAGCCCTTACTGAATCCCACTGGCCTGGCAGCGGTGGGAAAGACCCGACGCCCAGCTGCCAGGTGGACTAGGCAGGATGCCCTTCCGAAGACCTGCTCCCATCTCGGAGTGACCCGGGGGTCATAGTCCTTAGGGGTGCCGACGCGAGCCCCCAGTGCCAGAGCACGTAGGCCAGTCACGCAGGCACCCCGGCGGAGATAGTGTTCTGGAGGAGTAGCCTATCCCGTGAGCATAAAACATGGTTGCAGCGCATGGTGCGCGGTTGAGTGCGGGCGATGAGGGTCGCAGAGTGATCTCCGAGCGACAAGGGTCGTTGCGTGGATGGCGCGTGACCGTGAGCGACGGTTGTCATGGCGACAGAGCGGCCACAAGTGACGGTCGTCGAGACTACGAGCGACGGTCATTGCGACGAAGGAGCACGGCCGAGGGTGACGGTCGTCGCGACTACGGCGGAGCGCGGTCGCGAGCGACGGTCGTCGTGACAACGAAGCACGGTCAAAGGTGACGGCGTCGGTATTCAAGGCAGGTGGCCGACCCCTTGGGGTGACCGACCCCCCCAGGGTGGCCGACCCATTGGGGTGGCCGACCCCCAAGGGTGGAAGGCACGCCGAGGTCGCTTCACGAATGGTTCACGTGACTTGAGCACGCGTTGCTTTGACCGGCTCTCGAGCGTTGAAAAGTTGACCGCTGACTGGGTGATGTGTCGTGCAAAGTGGGTCCCTTAGCAGGTCCTGGGGTGCGACCAGAATAAGGTATGAACAAATCCCAAGTTACATTTGATTTTGCTACCAAATACTAATCTGAACGCCGTCTTACCACCAATTACAGCCACCAACATCATGCCACCACCAATTTAGGCTGCAACCATTGCTGCCACCAATCTAAATACCACCATCATCCTACCGATGTTAACCAGTGGCGCTATGCCACCAGTAGTTTAGGTTGCAGCCATTGCTGCCCATCGATCTAAATTGTCACCATCGCACCTCAGATGATAGCCCAGTGTTATACCACCACGAATTTAGGCTGCAACCAACGCTACCCACCAATCTAAACCACCACTGTC
Organism: Escallonia herrerae; assembly: GCA_033070095.1. Classification (NCBI taxonomy): domain Eukaryota; kingdom Viridiplantae; phylum Streptophyta; class Magnoliopsida; order Escalloniales; family Escalloniaceae; genus Escallonia; species Escallonia herrerae. The sequence goes on along the minus strand of JAVXUP010002443.1, from coordinate 21,785 downwards.
ACGTCACCGGTTAAAACCATCATCGCTTTACTAATTATGATTACTCTATCACCATCTCCAAAACCAACAAATATTGGCCACCTCGTGCAAAACGTAAAAGGGTGATGAGGATGGTTTTGATTTTTGGTTGAGTTCTCGTGATGTGAAATTTAATGGCTGGGTTTTTTTAGCACCTCTTTACCTCACAGACTTCAAAAAAAATGGGTTTCGTATTGAGTTTTATGCTTACACTTCAGTAATTAATTACTGCTTATGTTTGTAATGGGTGTTGTAGAGATGTCGCAACGGTGTTCAAGCCTGCCTTACAACTAGGAATTATTCACTTTCACAACCTTAACGGCGCGAATCCCTTTTTAGGACATGCCTGCACACCAATCACAACTTGTTTACCAAGACATGCGATCAGTGAATAAGATTCCCATCAAAACCATTTTTTGTCCAAGTCAGTGAAAAAACAGGAATTCGGAAAAGACCAAAAAGGAATTTTTTTTTCTTTTTTTTGGGGGGGGGGGGGGGGGTGTTGACGGATTTACCCTCCAAATTATTCATGTGAGGGGTACATGGGACGGTCGTTCACTTTTTCCAAATGGCGGTACCAGTGTTATCAAAGGCGCGGCGCACTCCTTGCGCCTCGCCTAGGGCTAGGCCCAGCCCTTTCGAAAAGGTGCACGCACGCCTTATGCGCCTAGGCGCCCACAAGGCCCAAGGCGGTGGTGGAGGCACCAAAAGAAGTCCAAAATCCTAATTTTTTATTTTTGCATCATGACATTATCTCAACCATTTCTTGTTTTTGATGCTTTGTTTCATAACATAATAAATCTATATCTAAACCACAAAAAATCTAAAATTCTAAATCCTTAATCAATCCATTCTTTTATTATTGTTCATTGTACTAGCATCCCGTCCCCAATTGTTACTCTCTTTTAAATAAATCTACTCCTTCACATCATCTTGTAGACAAAGAAGATGATATTGAGGGCAATCTCTACTGGACTTGGAGCCTATGATTTTCTTTTAAAGAAAATATTGTTGCTTTAACCCTCACCGGTGATGAGGATGACGTTTCCATATTCACTTAGGATGAACTACTTCTCATTAGATTTGAAACTTTTATCTATTGTTGAAAATTTGTTCAATTGCCATGTTATGAATTTTTTTTACGTGATTTTATTGGTTTATTGCACTATTATCTATTTATTTTTATTTTGCCCCTTACTTCAAAAAGGCGCGTGCCTGCGCTTTACACCTCGGTCCAAAGACCCTTTGCACCTTAGGTACTCCTGCACCTTTAATAACTATGGGCGGTACATATTTGGATCCAATTACAACGTAATATAAACGTCGATGTGTTATGTTACACAATTGAAACATCCAAACGATTAAGTAAGACAATGATATAATTTACGAGGTTATTTGTGATTTAGCCTTCAAGAAAGGTAGTATATTTTGATGTTTTGCTCGACGTGTTTAATTTAAACTGTTATTGATGAATAACATCCTTAATGAATTTTTTTGTTCGTTTCTAAATTTACCTATCCACAGTATAAACTGTTAAGGTCAAAAGGTTACCAGTTGTTTCGGAGCAGACCTGATGTCATATCAGCCAGGATAGGGAACAAAATTAGCATGTAAAAACTTTAGTCGACTGTGTAATAAAACTAATCAAACCACATTTGGTGCAGTGGGCAACACCGAATAAACTTGAAGGATTTATAATTTCCAATTTCATAGGATCACAAAAAGAATTATCTCTATGTGCAATAGTACGAGTGCCGCATCTATATTGAGGTTAAAAAATTTGCTTAAAACCTTCGAAATTCCAAATAACTTATAGTGACACTTGTTAATAGCACAGTTTTAATTTTTAATGACAAAAACCGATTAAAAGAGAGTTCAAGCTTGAGTAATTTTGTCAATCTTTCATTACATATGTTAGGAGTTTTCCCACCATCTTACTCATATGCTATAGCCGGGTGGCACATAGGTAGTATAAGCAATTTTGTAATGGCAAATATCGAATGAGACCATGGTCGCAAGAAGATTCGCTACTGCGCTTGTCGATGTTATATAAACTATTATATTTAAAAACTAATTGATTCTTTTTATTTTTTGTTTAACAAAAAGAATTACAATAATAATACGAGTTTGTGCATAGAGTATGACCAATATTATACAATCCCAAATGCAGACGACAAATACTATGCCCCTGTTGCAAAATAGCAACACCAAAAACTTCACTCCGGTAACCTAAATTCACCACCTTTTATGACATGCCTCGCCTGTAGAATACCGTCATTTGTTGTACAAGTTACAGTAGTAAGAAAATAACCATCTTAAACAAGTCTTTAGAAATCTCAACCAAACTGTAGCTGCAGAGTGCCATACTAACAATATGTATGTCAAAAAATTTAGGCACGTGTGGAGATGTTTACTGTTACCCTAGTTGGCACTCAATTATAACACTACAAATTTGAGTCAACATAGATATAACATGCATGCAATTACGAGAGCAGGCTCATGTGCAGGCGCAATAGCTTGGGCTGACTGGTCATTCACTGCCTGTTAATTCACTATCAAGAAACAAATGCGACCACTATTACTACCACAATAAATCAACCACCACCATTTTCATTGCCGATACCGCCACACCACTATTACTACCACCACCGGCACCACTACTGCCACCACCACCACCGGCACCACTGCTATCACCAATATTGCAACTATCACCACCACCACCACCACCACCACTACTGTCGCCACCACCACGCCGCCACCATTACCACTGTCGCTGCTGTTATAACCACCGCTAACACTACCGCCACCACTACTGCCACATAACCACCACCACTACTATCACCACCACTACCGTCGTTGCCACCACCAGTACTACGACTGCCACCATCATTATCACTGTCGCTGCCGCCACAACCACCGCTAACACTACTGCCGCAGCCACTACCTCAGCCACCACTACAACCACCACCACCGCCACCATTATCGTCACTACTAAAAACGCCAGTAGTGTCACAACTATCACTGTCGCTACCACTACTGCCGCCGCCACCACCATTGCCACCGTCACAACTACCACCGTCGTCACCACTACTGTCACAACTATCACCGTCGCCACAATCACTGCCATTATCACTACCACCGCCACTGTCACCACCACCGCCGCCAGTACTGTCACAACTACCACTGTCGCCAACATTACTGCCACCACCACCACCACTGCTATCATAACCACCACCACCACCACTGTCGCCACCACATCCACCGTCGCCACCAATAATGCTGCCACCACCACCGTCGCCACCACTACTACCACCACCACTATTGACACCACCGCCGCCATAACTACTACCACTACCGCTACTGTCGCCACTATTGCCACCGCCGCCACCACCATCATGGCTGCTACCACCACCATCACTACTACAGTTGCCACCACTGTTGTCTCTACCGTCACCACTACTGTTACCGGCATAACTATTGACGTAAGTTGACGACCACCAGTTACGCCCTGTTGCACTTCAATACCACCAGTGCCATCATTACCATCACTTGATCACCCCCACCACTTTCCAGTGTAGATGTTGCTACCCCGTGCAGTGCTGCTGCCGCCGCCACCACCATGTGGTGGCACTAGCACACTTCACTTACCGTGATTTATTTTTTATCGTAAGTTAAGGATATAACTGTCTAAAAATTTATTACTTTTTCATTTCATCTGTGCTCTAAACACAAAATTAGAATTTCATTATTTAAATTCCCTTTCGTTCCAAACAAAAAAAAAAGTGAATTGAATTTTAAATCTGAAATTCTAAAATAAACGGTTCCAAACGGACCGTAAAAGAAATTTATTACTGTCCAACAGATACTGTAATAATTCGAACTACCAGCATGTTTCGATTCCCTTGCATTTTATAATTAACAAGAAGTTATGGTTTCGCTAGTTCAAATTAAGGAGAGCGGGTTGAAGTACAAGTGACCTTGTCCGAATACCGCCAGTCTCCGAAGATGGACGTACCTAAGGATCAAATGTCTACACTTCTCGATCACGGACTCCACAGCTCAGCTCAAATGCTCGTGAGTCTCAATTTTTGCATCAATTAGTTGCTAGGGTTTTTGTTATCATTCTCCGTTGTTTTTGATTCGATAATGTCAATTCGATTCGATTGGACTTCTAGGGATGCTTTCTTGTATCTTCGTCATCTATTAATGCCGATTCTAATCCGCATCTTAAGGCCGAAAATCTGGTGCGTTTGTCGCGATAATTGAAACTACAGCCTCTTGTTTTTTATTTTTTATTTTGAGCTGTTTGTTGGTTTTATCAGTTCATTTGACGGTTGATTGTGTATGCTGTTTTAGGCGCTTCTTGGTGATGCGTTGTTCCGCGAGAAAGAGCACAAGAGAGCAATCGTAAGATTCCACCTGCGTGTCAGTATTTGTGTGTGTTTGCGAGTGTTTTTGTGTGTGTTTGTGGTATGCTAAAGTGCACTTTTTTATGTATGAGTGTATGCACGACCGGATTAAGTGTGCGCGCATGCGTGTGTGTGGTTGTGTGTATTTGGCTAATTGCGTGTGCAATGAGTGAGTGTGTGTTTGCGTGATTGTGTGTGTGCATGTATGTGTGCATGCGAGTGTGTGTGTATGTGTTTAATTTGAGTTGAACTAACTGTACATGGCATTCCAACGCTGAACTTGGGGCATTTATAGGAGGCAAGCTCATTAGACCGTTAAACGAAATGCGTATTTCTTAGCGTCAGTTTTAAGACTTGCATATTGTACTCCCTCCATTTCATAGTGTTTGTCCCATTTGACTTTCTTTGAATTTCTAGATTAGGATTTGAACATTTATACATGGATTTTGCTTGACTTGCCTTGGCCTAGTTGTACTCCCTTCTTTTCATAATTTTGTCTACTTTGACTTTCTGTAGAGGTTCTAGGATAGAATTCGAACTTCCAAACATTGAGTAGAACTAGTAACTACATATCATGTAAGTAGAGTTATAGACAATTGCCAGACTCAGCGGAGCTTTTCACTTTCTATTGCTGCATCCAGTCATCTCCTTATTAGTCTTGCACTCATAGAGAATGACGTTTTGTTTTTATCTTCCGCCTAATCGCCATACGCCAGTTCAGTGGCATAGCTGGTATTATGTTGAGAAGGGATTGTTTGGCGAGTACCAAAGGCCACACGGATGTTGCGATTAGGGAAAAACTATTTGCACTCGGCGGCATGCATGTCAAGTTCTCTGGTTTTACTTCCAGTTGTTGAGATCAGGATTTATAAGATTCTCCAATCAATATTTGGGAGGTTGTACTGGTAGTATACATTGACAAAAGCGTCTGCCTTTTGTATACTCGCAACAAGGCGGATCATCTATTTGTGCTGATTGCCCTTTGACATCTATGTATTTATTGGTTTGTAAAAGGTATAGAAGTTTTTTAACTCACTGAGACAAGAAGTTGATGTCATCTCATAATCTGATTTTTGTCAGCATATTTACAAGCAAGCATTGCAGTACTGCAAGATTATTCCTAAACAAAGTACGACAATCCGAAGTTCATTATCTGCACCAAACAGGTCTTCTTCCCCAAATTCTATTAATATTTCAGCACTAAACGAAAACGAGGTAGTTTTTAGTATATTTTCCTATATGCTCTATTTCTTATAACCATCTTAACATTTCAAATTAGTAGAGGTTAACTGACTCATAGTTGGAATTTTCTTTTCCATCTCAATATTAGGTGAAGTTCAAAATTGCATCTTGTCATTGTGCACTCAATGAGAATAAAGCTGCTCTTGTTGAGGTAACCACTCAATATTTTCGTGTCAAATGGTTAGCTCATGTTAATGAGGTTTTACTTCGAGTTTAAGTGTGGTATGATATGACTTTTTTCCTTCGTTAATATGTGATACACGTGTACACACAGTTTCTTTTTTCTTTTTCACGACCATGCTTTCACTATTATGTTACAGATGGAGGGAATTCCTAGCAAAGCAAGGAACTTGCAGATGAACCTATTGATGGGAAAGCTTTATCGAAATTCTAGACATACTCGTGCCGCCATTGCCTGTTTTAAAGAGTGTTTAAGGTCTGCTATTGGGATTCTTCGATGCGCTATGCCTTTGTCTTTTAATATTGAAAAAATCTGGGTGATTGAGCATTTTTTCCTTTGTACCATCATCCATGTTGTATGGTTCATTTAGTTACCTAGCCCACTACATTGGCTCATGCAATGGTGGGGTTTGGGGACAGGTGAGATGTATGCAGTCTAACCCTTGCTATTGAAGATATTCCTTTTTTCTTTTTTGTGTGTATTGCACGCGTGACTTTCGGAGCAAGATGAAGTAGCCTTGTGCCAAGGTTCACCCTCTAATAGTAATACCCAAGTGAACGAGTCTCCTGTTACTGCAGGGCCTAGGGATGGTTAGATGTACACAACCTTACCCTGATAGTGCCTGGAGGCTGTTTCCGTGTGGAAACGTTGGGTCTCTTGTCTAGTCCAAGAAGTACCTCTTTGATCACAACATAGATGAGGCTGAAGACTTCTCATGCACATATGGATATAGAAAAGACATTTAGGACACACCATTTCTTGGTGTTATATCCTTGATCGGCCATTTTCCTTCTGATTCTTAATACTATCAATTTACCTTTTTTGGGCTATACAAATTTCTTTGGTATCTGTTCCTTGAGAATGTACTTCCATTTTTATATCATATGTAATGATATGTATGAATAAAAGGAACACCAAGGGGGTGACACCCATGTACACAAATATCTGCCCAGCTAACTATACAACATTTGAAACTGTCCAAAAACTCAAGATAAACTTCACAGGAACCGATAGTGGATTCCTGAACCCAGCTATAAAGAGAAAGCAAAAGGCTACCTTAATCGTACTTAATGGCTGCTCCTCTCCTTTTAAAGCTCTCATATTCTCTCTTTCCAACCACATCAGAACAGCCAAGGTGGAATCAGCTCGTCTCTGAAAGTTCATTGTCATTGCCTTTTTGACAATGTATCATATACCTGTGGTACATATGAATAACTGTATCCTTCGGGTTCAACTTGTGTTGCCTTTTGGGATTAAGGAGCCTCTTTCAATCTTTCTAAAAGCCCCAACATACTTCTTTACATGTTTACTGGTCAGATATGTATTTTAGCCACGTGCTTGTACTTGTAACCATATATCACCGTAATCATCATTATGTTTGTTACTTGCTGATTCTGGTTCTTCTATATCATGCTTGTTTTTCATTTAGTTTCCTTTTTGGCAGGCATTGTCCCTACATCATTGAAGCTATCAATGCTTTGGCTGAATTAGGTGTTATTGCAAAGGATATTATATCATTGTTTCCTCAGGTATGTTGATTGAACCATTATTCGAGCTGGTTACTTTGTATGAAGTGTGTGTAATCACAGTTTCTTCTGTCTTCGCCAAGTATATGTTTTGCTACCACATAACACTAGTTTAGTTGCCACCCTTCTCCCCCCTGGAAAGCTGGACCTGGTGCTATGACTAGTGCTCATTCTTGCAAGCGGGGTGTTGTGGGGTTTGAATCTTGAGAATCAATGGCATTGCTGGTATGGCTGGAATGTAAATTGGTGGAGGTTTTGATTACATCTCCTGCCCGCACCATACATAGGTTGGGCTTGGGAAGAGCTGTTTTTATATGTCACTCAATGCCCACTGACTTTTAAAGACCTACCTGGAGCGGCCTATCATCAACAGTAGCTACTGAACTGAACTTGGAAAGCAGATGCCCTTTAAGGTAAAAGGAGACATTAACTTGAATATTCTCCTCATGTAATCGGTAGCTACTCGTCTCATGCCTAGCTCATAACATGCAGTCATTTAGACATTCTGCAGCTTGCACTGTTGCAAGTTAATGCAAAGGGTTGTCAGTATGTCATTCTCAAGTGTTCTTTGAAAGCCTGGAGTGGATAAACATATTCCCTAGGGATACTGTGATGCCTGCTGAGGATTTGAGTTAAGTTAAAGCTAACAGCACCCACCTTTGGGAATTTGAATGACAACAAGTGACAGTAACAAAAATGCGATGGTTGAAATGTAAAGCAGTTCTAGTTAAGTTAGTTTAAACCATTTTATAGATCTCCTGTATGCTGTAGCTATACCTGGCAAAAATTGATCTGGACCCGCGGGTCTACCCGTACCCGGCCCAAAATCCGGGTACGGGTACATGTTTTGAATACCAGCTAAAAATAGACCCGTACCCGAACTGACCTGTAAAATCCGGGTAAGTTCTGGTCGGTTACCAGGTACCCGGTTTTATGCCTATATATGTAATTTTTAGGGTTGAAGCAGCTCATTTTCTCATCTTCTCACTTTCTGTTGCTTCCGCCGCCCCTTGCCTCTCAACTCTCCCTCACAGATCCCTTCTCAGTTCTCACAGATCCCTCTCTTAAGTCTCTCTCTTTCTCACAGATCTGCCAAATCATGACCATCCTACTCCACCACGGCGTCACGACGTCAATCACTCTCGATCTACCGCATCTCCGCTGCCATCGGTTGGTCAGTCCGTCACATCGCCGCGACCGATCAATCACACCGTGGCCTCGTCGCCACCGACCAGTCACACCGTGGCCGCGTCTCCACCGACCAGTCACCACCGTGGCCCCGTCGCCACCTATCAGTCACCACCGTGGCCTCGCCGCCACCGATCGGTCATCACCGTGGCCCCATCGCCACCAATCGGTCGCCACCATTGCCATTAGCCGACCTTCATTAATTCCGTCGCTCTGTGGTGGTTGGGTAGACTTTCAGTCAGGATCTTGATGGAGGATGTGTGTTGTCGTCAATCGTCAATGTGCAGATATTTTTATTATCATTATTATTATTCAAAAATGTTCATACTGGTTGTTTTATTTTTTATTTTTTATGGAAAGTGCTCAGATTTTTGTGTAATGAATTATTTGATTGTTGGAGGTTAAGATGTGTGTAAATCAGTAGGTAATTAAAGTGTATTTATTAAGAAAATAATGAATCAGAATTTGATGAATTACCCGCGGGTAATACCCTACCCGCAGGAGTCGGGTACGGGTTTCCAAAAGCCTACCCGGGGAAAAACAGGTAAATTTTACCCGTACCCGGCAGGTTTACCAGTTTGCCAGGTCTAGCTTTAGCATAAATAAATGATATGAGGACAGCATATAAAACCTAACTGGAAAGAAAGGCACAGACGCCTCTCTCCTTCATCCGCTTCAAGTGTCAACGCTGACTGCTGAACACCATACATCCACCTCTACATATTATTTCTCCTTGTTCTCCCATTGCCACCTCTACATCCACCCATGCTTCATCTCTTTATAAATGAACACATACAATCAGGTACCCACTTAACGTACGTACGCATATCCTACTCCACTGCTCCTCCCCATCTAACAATATAATTGGAGTCGCTGATAGAATTTTATTGAGTTCTTTCCGATTGGAGAGATTGCCAATGGTGAGCTGGGAGTGATATTTTAGTTGAGTTGATGAGAGGGAGACAAAGTTCTGTCACCAGGAAGAGTAGAGAGAGAAGGTGGTGGAAGTGGAAGGCATGACTTTCCACTGTTAGGGCTCCTAAGAAGGTTTTCTTAGGAGGCGGTGAGATCTGGAATTTTAGATGGGGATAATCTATGTTGGCTTTGGAAGAACGATGAATGTTGGTGCTTAATGTAAGAAGAATGGTGAGAGCCTGGACCATATGCTTTCTTAACAAATGGTTTGGTTGAGATGAAGCCCGACCTTAAGGGGTGTTCTGTAATCATTCCCATTTCCTAGCTCTTCCATTTATATGTACCTTCTGGGTGATATTCACTGTTTGATGAATAAGAAGCATCTAATTTTTTGGTTGAACCTTTTCTTCAGATTATGGATGTTATATGTTAAGATCAGATACTAATACTTCATGTCCTACAATGTTCAGACTCCAAATAGAAGCGTAAGAGCTGCTTTTGATCACGTTGAATCAGGTCGTTGGCTGCAAGTAAGTTTGTCATGGGACAAGATGAAATTATGTTAGCTATATATGTTGTGTTTTGCATGTAGCTTCTTCATTTTTTACAGTAAGATTTACTTTAGGAACAATAACAAGGAAAAGCAAAGGCAACTCTGCTATGCTAGCCAGCATTTCTCCTTGCCGTATGAGCTGGTGATTTTGATTGAGATGGTGTTTTTCATTTGACGTGCTGAAACAGGAACAGAAAAACGCAGGGGGGGGGGGGGGTGTGTGTGTGGGGGGAGCTTATATCAGCTTCCACAGACAAATGGACAATGAGTATGGGTGTCGGGGTTGGATACGTGTCCTAGCGTTGAATTTTTCTAATATCCAAAACCCAAGATACAGGGACAAGTTTAAATACTGATATCAATTTGCCATTCATAAGATAAAATGGCGTTTTATGTGCTGTGAAAATGTCTCTCATCTTAGAAACATGTAGATAGTGCTTTAGGGGCAAACCTTATGAGAAATTTCGGACACATCGCGTACCATGTTCCATTGTCCAGCGTCGGAGACGGGTACTTTATGCCTTGTGAATAGTCTAGGTAACAATGTGTAGGACCAAGGCATTACTAACCTATGGTCTATATCTGGGATCTATAGGGTTTTGTCTTATTTGCTTCTTATGTATCTTCCCCTTTGGACCTACTATTCCGACTTCTCTTTATTTGACTATTCCGACTTCTCTTTATTTGTGACACTTAGATAAACGTTTAGATTCTAAGTTAGTGAAGTACATGAGTAATTCATTTCAGCCATCATAGATATTAAGTCTTCGAAAACACTGGCGCGGTCCTACACACTGCAGCCTTGAGAAACTTGTTGACTACTCGCTTATTTGTGAAAAGATTCTGTTGTTCTTAAGCAAAATTACTTTGACAATTCAGATGCTTATGCAAAAGAGTCATGCTGTTGATTTATTTGTGCTCCAAAATTTTGCTTTACTCGAACAACACTGTTAATGTTTTGGTCTTTCTGTGCAGCGTTACGTTGAGGCCCAATGTTGTGTTGCTTCGAATGATTACAAAGGTTAAAAAACTTCTTTGGACTTTGGGGATCATTTGTTAGCTTCAATGTTCCTACTTTCTGAAACTTATTGCTAACTGTATCGTTAAATCTTTGTTACACAAACAGCATGCTTGTTGCATCACTATCCAACATTGATTCCTCTGGGCTAGATAGACCACCAATTCTGAGTCTTTCCTCACTTTTTCCCCCCGCACATCACACCCAAGAAAAATAAATAAACAAAAAACAAAAAGAAAGAAAGAAGTACGGAGTAAAAGAGAACACACACACAGAATTCCCTATCATTGTGGACACACACATATTCAGAGCACAAGAGTCTTCTTCGGTGAATTACCAATTGAATACATATTTGTAAAGTGTGAGTATATCATATGACATAGCAACTGCCAATTCTTTTGATTTATAAGCATGTCTAGGTGTTGTAAGTATACTCATCTTAGATGCTCTTTCCCTCGAGTATTTAATCTGAGGTTTGTTTCATGGTGATTCATAGAGGCATTGTTTGGGTGCAATGATAAATACTCTGACTGTCAAGCATGCAAATACAATTGGTCTAGGAAAACATACTGCAGATAAAGTTAAAGGTTATATCCCTATACCTTGAACCCAGTCCAACACCCGTTTATATCAACCCCGAGTAATGGCCTCTTGGTTAATGATTAGTGACGTTTCCAGGCTTTAGTGACGTTTCCAGGTCCTTCAGCCTTTGTATTTGGTTGTTGGCAGGTGGTTTGGAACTCTTCACAGAACTTCTACAACGTTTTCCTAACAACATACACGTATTACTTGAAATAGCAAAGGTTAGTAATACTGACTTCTGCTACATTCATGCTTGTTGAATTTGCTCTGAAACTGCCATATTCGCTTATAAGGCTATAACCTCTTCATGAGCTGACAGTAATTTTGCAGCTGAATCGTTTCTTAGCTTGATCTTAGCTTTTTGAGCATGCATAGGACAGCGCTCAATATTGATATTAGGAATATTAGGATTTCTTGATGCATTTATTTATCCAGTAATTATTTGCAGAGAGGCCGTTATGGGTTACTATAACCAAATATCTTTAGACGGTTATTGTCTTTCTGGTCAGTAGGGCATGTCGTACCTATTAACTGGATTATGCTTTTTTGAAGCATAATTTTGCTTTCTCTTTGTGGTTATTCTACATTCATTGACAACCAGGACATATATAGGTTAAATTTTGCCATTTTCAATTTTTGCTTTTGGACTTTCTTTCAACCAAGTCTTCCTTGTTTGAAGGTTGAGGCCATTATCGGAAAAAATGATGAAGCCATTACGAGTTTTGAGAAGGTAAGAGAACTTCTATGTATCTATAGTGTTGATTCAGCATTCGCTACCTAGAGACTAGAGAGTAAGGACTGGGTCTTATTGGCTCTGATTTTAACAGGTTCGATCAATTGATCCATACGTGCTCACCTATATGGATGAGTATGCGATGCTTTTAATGCTTAAGTCTGAACATTTAAAGTTAAACAAGTTAGTGCATGATTTGCTGAGCATTGATCCCACAAGACCTGAAGTATTTGTGGCTTTGTCTGTTCTGTGGGAGAGGAAAGATGAAAGAGGAGCTTTATCTTATGCTGAGAAGGTAAGCTTTTAAATGCGGTGGCACTATTCCATCCCTTCATTTGTCGCTAGAAGGTTAACAATTCTCACTAGATGCACTTTTAGTGACAAAAAGGGGATGGAAAAGCATATAAGGGAATGGAAATAGCATTTCCTTTCGTGATAACATATTTTAGTGTTATTCTGCCACCAGAGCATCCGAATAGACGAGAGGCATATACCAGGTTACATAATGAAGGTATGCTCAATTTCATCTGTAAGCTGTAAAATTTAGTCCTTTTTCTCATGGTGGTGTATGTTGTAAAAGTTCATTGATGATTTTGACTCTTCGGAATCTTGTTGACATTCCAGGGTAACCTGTTCTTATTATTGAATCGGCCAGATGCAGCTGTAATTGCCTTCAGGGGTGCTCTAGAACTGAGACCTGATCTCCGTTCCTATCAAGGTGTGCTTTGCAGGAAGGATGGAAGTTAATTGTTGTATCTGTCACCATACATGCATATCATATTCACCTCTAATTGCTCCTGATTTTTTGCAATGCTTCTATTCCTTGATGATGATTGATATGGTTAAGCTGGCATTATTGGGAGCTCGGTATACTTTCAGGTTTGGTCCATTCTTATCTGGTACTTTCAAAGATAAAAGAAGCTCTGCATGCTGCTAGGGAAGCAATGAAGGCTATGCCTCAATCAGCAAGGGCTCTAAAATTAGTTGGAGACGTATATGCTAGTAACTCTGGCGGCAGAGAGAAGGTATGCCAAGACAAATATCAGGATTAATCAAGTATCAGTTGTTAGTTAGCATGTGTTGAGCAATTGCATGGCATACCTTAACTTTTGTGGACTGGTACTCGCATAATTAAGTTCTGATCATTTTTAGGAGTCATTTACATACCACCACAAAAATTAAGCTAATTACACAGTAAAAAGGCATTTCTCCTTGAACATGTAAGACTATACAAAGCTTCATGCTTTACAGTACGCATTCCTCACCTCAACTTTAAGCAGGCAAAAAAGTTCTACGAGTCAGCCCTTAGGCTGGATCCTGCTTACCTGGGAGCTGCATTAGCGTTGGCTGAGCTCCATGTTATGGAGGGCCGAAATGGTGATGCCGTTTCTCTCCTTGAGCGCTATCTCAAAGAATGGGCTGACGACTCTCTTCATGTTAAACTGGCCCAAGTACTTGCTGCTACGAATATGGTGCAAGAGGCCCTGTCACATTATCAGGCTGCACTGAGGTTACTTTTGCAAGATTCAGTTGATTTCACTGCTTTTCATCAGTTCTCAATCTGATTGTGAAATAGCTTTATCTAGCATTATTGATGTCCTCAGCAATCTATTCTATAATGTGTGTGACAGGATAAATGCCCAAAATGAGGCTGCAAAGAAAGGGTTAGAGCGTTTGGAGAAGCAAATGAAGGTCTGGCTTCTACTTCCTATGTTTTCCTCGCAATCAATTTTTTGTCCTTGTAATTATAAATATTCCCCCTAAAACAGGGAAATTGGAAGAAGAGGGAAGATAAAATATGTGGTTTCACTTGATCTCTAGAAACGCAAGTGTGTACCTTTGCAGGGAGTTGATCCAGATGCCCCTGAAGAAGACGAGGAGAATGAGGTTGAGGATGCTGAAGGAGACCCGGAAGACGCTGAACTCTTATGATGTAGCGGCAAAGGAAGGTTTTTCACATGTTGCAAGACTGAGAACCCCCCCGACACTAAATCCTTGGAGGGATTGCCATGCCATTCCACGCTACGCCATCCAGTTGAGTTGCGTGGAGAACGGAGTTATATTGACCTGCATAAGGTCGCAAGCTTGTGGACGAGTCACTCTGAAGAGCTGAAAAAACGGATACTTGTAGGCTATCATGTTCGGCAAATCATGCCGTTGTGTGCATAATTAGTAATTTGCCTTTGCCCTGCACTTATGATTGGGAACTCTTTCCATTGAGCCAAGACTGAGAGTGACCAAATGCTCATACTATCAGCCATGAGAGCCTGAGCCGATACGAGATGTTTTCTTTTTCTTGTTAAAAACATAAGTTATCGTGGCTGAGGTACGTCAAATATGATGCAGATAGGATGTACATATGGTATGTTTTTGTCCATCAGGTAAAAAGATCTAGCAAGTTATTTGTTCCTGGATGGCAAGAGACCGTACAATTTGTCCAACATGCTCTGGTGGCTGCTTCCACTTCTGTCAAGCAAGCAAGACAGACACAAATCGACAACTTGATTTACTCTTCCATTCGGTTTGTATAATTCAGGATTTGCAAGGATCTTAAATTGCTGATAAATAGGGGCTCTATGCAACATCCTGTCACCTACTACCACGTAACCCTCCATTGGAGCCGAAGAGACCTGTCCGCAACTTGATTAAATATCACGTAGATCACAAGATGCGCTGGATATGCAACCATATACGCCTTTTGCATGCCCGTTACACACCTGTTAGCACCCAGCACGTATCCCACCTGACACGGATATTTAGACCAATATGAAGTATCCGTGCTTCATAGCGTACAGGTTACATGAGTTTGTGAAATGATGTTCACAAGCATCATGTGGATATATTAGGCTTAACTTTCAACTAAAAACTAGTTTTATATACACGCCAAAAGTTAACTACATCAAATTACACGTTACAAGTCGTGGATTTGTCTAGTATGTAGAGCCGTGGCATCGATAGCAAACATATTACCGGAAAAACAAGACATTATGCATTTGCCATGTATGCATAATCTATTACGTACAAAATCTAGTTGAAAGCCCATGTTAGACATGGAAAGGTTTCCGAGGGGTTGGTGCTCGATTCTCCATGGATTGCACTCTTTGTTTGAGATGGAAAACTTCAACCTGCACGAGCAACCCATGGTTATCAGATTGATGACAGTAGAATTCTTACAAGATGAATTTGCATAATTGGTAAAACTCCATGACGTGTTTGTCCACTTTTGATGTGGCCAGCAACACCTCATTTAAGGCCAGAACTGGGCAGAGGGCACTTGACATGATTACCTTCACATACAATTGGTTCAACATCTAGCTGCAGGCATGATGTGTAAAGAGTCTAGTCCACAACGAAGCAGAAGGCTACCGTTGCTTCCATTCCCAGCGCACCAATAATAGAGTGAAAGGATTTTCTTTTGTTGACAACTCTCTAATGTTTTATGCTGCATTACTACACCAGCCACCTAACATTGCATCTCTAGTGTGATGGCAACAGTCTATAGCTGACTCTTTCCATGCAGGGGTTAGGTGTTTCATGCTTCTTTTGCAAGCAGGACACCGCAAATGAGAGATTAATTACAACCAGGTGTTTCCATGCTTTTGGGGGAAAAGAGAAGACAATCTGGACAAAATCTCGAACATTTTGTCAAGATCTAGGGGTCCTAGGCAGCACATGTATTCCTCAAAATTAAGCAAAGCATCTTGCCAGCAGTCAGTAGTACTTCTATAGCATCTTTACACGTTTGTTTTTCAATACCTGTAGCTGAAATGCTCGTGCTCTTTCACCTGCAAGGACTCCTCTGGTTGAGTGCAGCTCCTGCGATAGAAAGCCCACTCAGATTTACAAGCCACGATTTAAAAAATTAGGAAAACATAAAAATCACTCGTATTAAATTACCTTTTGGGTATCATCCAATACTGCCTTGAGGAATGCCACATCATGCTCAAGCCTTACATTGTCGGAATGAACAATATTTGATAGGCTGCTCGCCTCTTCTTGTGCTAGCTCTACAGTTGCCAGCTTGTCTCTCAGCAATTCCAACTCCTTCAATGTGTCTGCCAGACTTTTCTCATTTCCTGTCTGCTCTTAAGAGCGGAAGACAAATTCTTCTCAGCAGCATCACGGGTAGCCAATGCAGCGCTTAACTGTCCTTCTAGATTCCCATTATTTTTCATTAAAGCAGCCAACTTTGTTTCATAGAAGTGATAGACACTTGAAGTATCTGAAAGTACCCTTGATTTATCAATTTCTCGTACTACGTCATTACTATCGGGTGAAACATTCATATTCCCATGTTTATCATGGGTTTTCAAATTATCAGGTTCATGTACAGAGGATGTCTCGTCTGGACCGATTTTGCCTCCAGTGTTAGTCTGAGTTCCTGCATCAAATTGTCTCCTTGTCTGCTCCATCACCTGAAGAGTAATAAGGCACAAGTGAGCATGTTTTGAGGATGAACAATTCTTTTCCACTTCCAAACGCGGTCAAGCTTTTCAGCATAGAATGCCATGCTAAAATTCGAGTTCATAGGCTAAATAACCAATGCTTAAACTGGCTACACAATTCAAAAGATCGGACATCTTATGAGCAATGATATATAGGTCAGAGAGAACGAATAGGGACTGTTTAGTTTACCAGGGAAGGACATTCATATTCTGAACTCTTCGCCATCTTCAGAGCCATGCCGTCTTCCTTGTCATGAAGTTGCTTTCGAAGTGAAACATTACCAAGATTTGGATCAACAAATAAGGACTCTGATAAAGATCTCCTACCAGAGCCATGATGTTCAATTACCGATGCTAGATTTTGCCTCCCAATATCTGTTGGAACATGTCCAGCACCATAACTATGATTCGCAGCAGGCCCTGTAGATGCTGAGCGGTTCTCCGATAGCAAAGAGCCTGGACCCTTGGTTGGAACTGATCGCCTACACATGGATGATTCATTCTTTTCCATAATCAGAGCTTCTACCTGCAACATAATTTAAACAAACTTGGTGTTTAGAATGTGTCATCAGTTTGAGCATTAAAGACAAGAAACAATAAAAAGAAAAGCGAAAAAAACTTAAAAATGATTTAGTTGTAACTTTAACCTGATTTGATGGGTCCCTTTTGGTACCCCCAAATGCAACAAGGTAATCTCGTTCCTTGTGTTGCACAAGTACAAGGCTGAACCCCTGTTAAAAGAACAGCCGTCAGCATATTTCATACAGAGAACATATTTCTTTTCACAAAGAAGAGAATTCTGCCAACATAACATTACCATGCAGAAGAGATAATAGATCTGTAGAAATGTGTGTGTGTGTGTGTGTGTGAGAGAGAGAGAGAGAGAGAGAGAGAGAGAGAGAGAGAGAGAGAGAGAAGCTACAGAAAATATGTGAGAACATTGACTCGTATCAGTGGTGGCCCTTTTTAGAGGGCAACAGGGGAGAATCTGAAATTTAAATTTTAGTCTGAAAAACCATACACATTCTAGTTTGCACGGAAGTTCCCTTGGCAGCTTGTAGGCTGCAGGTTAACTCATGAGCCATGCAGATGCACAGCTTGCAGGAAAATCCCCTTGGCTAGGTCTAAATCATTAGTCCTTGTAGACAAATTTTACCAGTAACTGCTCATATCGGATACACATTTCTTGAAAACTTGGTCCCTTTTCTGCTACCAACTTGCTTCATTTCTTTTCAAGTTTTGCAGAAGCGTGGATCTCCTCGTGAAAGTTCACTCTTATTGCATCTCAAGCTCCTTCTCCCCCTTCTCCAGGACGTTCGTACTAAGTCAAGTGGTAGACTAACCTCAAAAAGGAACATATTTCACATAACAATGTTATTAAACGGTTTTCACCAATACAAATAGCAAAAGACGAGAGTGCAGAATCCCAAAATTTCTAGAGAAAAGCCTAATAAGGCCACAGATACTGAAGAAGACAGTCCTTTAGAACAATTTCCACTTCCATTTCTCCAGTTATAAATTCTTCTAAACTTCCAATTATCAAATTTCCTGAATTTTAGGTATGCCACCATTATACTTTGACTATATTACAAGCCAACCCACAATTGTTTACCTATACGATACTGTTAAGAATGGAAAGATCGTTGGGTCCATTCTCTTTCAGCTTAAGCTTTTAGAGAAAATGGTAACTCAATATTGTATCAGAGCTCTCGTTTCGCAAGGTCTTGGATTCGATTCTCCTGCTGGCACGTAAGGGGAGTGCTAAGTATGATAACTTTGTTGGGCCTGTTCTGACAACTTTAGCTTTTGGAGCAAATGGTAACTTAACAAATACCAGTAAATACAACCCAACCAAGGCCTTTCACTAGCCAGTAAATTTCCTACCTTCCAAAAATACCATAACTTCCAAGACATATCTCTTCCAAATACTACCAATAAAGCAACCAATAGACCCGATAATGTCTACCCAAAAAATTCTAGTCTTTTACACATACTTACTAAACAAATACTTAATATTGCTATCCACCACACTATTCTAAGCTTAAAAAAAGTGTCCAGTTAATTATAGTGATTTCCCCCACTAGCCCATTTTGGTGGCTGACAAGATGCTGTTACAACAAATGGAGATTCAATGGTATCTGAAAAACAAACATTGCCAGCATGATTGCGGGGGGGGGGGAACAAATACAGTGGTAGGCGAAAGCCGCAAACCCCATAGCAATATAAAGATCTATGCAAAATACTACTCACATGTGTAGAGTGATGAAAGACTCAACAACGCTGTTATGAAATCCTTCTCCGGAAAAAGAAGAAAGAAGATCAGGAGAAGGGTAGAGATAATATGGATCGAAACCTTACTATCACTACCACTCAGCATTCTCTCATTAACGCCAATGCATTGAAATACACTCTCATGGTTTATAATGTTATTCAGCACTTCTTCGTGCAAGTTATATTCAAGTTCTTCACTCAATTGTTATTGACCTAAAGTATTTGTTCTGTTGTTATTATTTATTTACAGTCTATTCTTTAAACTAATACTTCATTATCTAAAGTTGATTATATTTAGATTCTTCAGTATTATTCCGCACACACACATCTTTATTATGGATTTCTTAGTAATGTTGTGTTCCTCCTGGGTGTTGACGGTATATCTACATATATCGGTCGTGAAACGATGTTGCGTAAGAAGCCTTCTCCCACACGCATATACAGATTCAGCTGCATTAGCCTTTGCTAAAACAAATAACCACAATTACTGAGAGATGACAGAAGCACTTTAGAGTTGTAACAAGTGTTATGTGGACTAAAGGGCGCAGATAATTCATCATCAGACTCCAATTATATATCTTAGAACGCATATACAGATTCAGCTGCATTAGCCTTTGCTAAAACAAATAACCACAATTACTGAGAGATGACAGAAGCACTTTAGAGTTGTAACAAGTGTTATGTGGACTAAAGGGCGCAGATAATTCATCATCAGACTCCAATTATATATCTTAGAACGCACAAGAAAGAGAACTTCTAGCCCATTGGCGAATTTTTTTAGGAGAGAAAAGAGAGGAAAGTGGTTCCTTTCCTCTAATTTGTGAGTTTTTTAAAGGAAAGAAAAGAAGAGAAAAGGGAGATTATGATGACTGAATTTTTAATGTCTTTTAGGTCCTAGTGTTTCTTACAAAAACCTATCATACAATTTATTACAAACAAACAGAAGTAGTAGAAGTGGTGGCTAGTTTCATATCCTACAATCTCAGGTAAGATTCCTGGAAAGCCGAGGGCTTTATTTGGCTATCCACCCAAGAGGCGCAAGTTCATGTTAGAAAACATGATGAGAGGTTCAAATTGTCACCGATAGGATATTTTGATGTTAGAGTATACTCGTGACTGATTGTTATGCTTTTGGTTTGACATTCATTAGATTTGGATGGTCGGATGTTTGTAATCAACTCATGACTAGTTTGTGTGTTTTTTTTATTGTGGTATTAACCGGTGATGTGAGACTTATCACATTATTATGGTATGAACTTCCTGTGACGTCCTTGATGACCAATTTTTTTTTCAGTCTCAGTTATGTTCTCAGTTAGGATCATACTTTAAAGTCTTTGTTTGAATTAGCACACTGTTGTATAAGGGTATCTATGTGATGTTATATCTTTTCTTTTCTTCTGGACTTACAAACAAGGAAATGAATGATGCTTTCTTCTCTCTTAAACTCACAAACAAGAGGAAGGAAAACTGTATTCCCTTCTCTTCATTTCTCTTCTCTTATCTTCCTTTCTTTTCTTTTCTCTCCTCTCAAAACTCGCAAACAATGTTTTCAAGTATTATGAGTACTACATAAATTGTATTATGACTGAAGTTGCTTTATATGTATTGTGATGCGCTGAGCCTAAAACGAATAATTTAAATATGTGATTGACTTTTAGCAATATTTAATTAAATATCAAATATTCTTTTAGCCACAATTTAGGAATTGGCTCATGAGTATAAATATCACAGAAAGGGTTAGTCGGCATATGTGGGTTTTCAATTTGGGTTTCATAATTTACTTTGATTGCTGGGCAGCCCTAGTACTAAATAAAAATATACTAACTAGTAAAGCAGAAACCTACAAGGAGTATATAACTTGTGGCATAAAAGAAGGAATTCTTGTGGGGGTGGATACGGTTGTCACAATAAAGAGAAGCACAAAGAGAGGGAGGGAAAGAGGCTAGGGTTCGGAGGAAAAGGAAGAAGCAAAAGATTTGTTGTTAAGGTAATTGTTCAAGAATATTTTTGGTTAAAAATCCCAATTTTGTAAATTATGTTCAATATCGTACTCTCAGAATTTTGTTTTGAAATTTTAAATGTAAATTACCATCATCATGAACATTATTATACCTTGTGTACTCTCTGTGGCAATCAAGGTTAGTACCCAAATCGCAGAAAATAATAAAGAGTACAACTTAGGGCTTTTTCTCAAGGAAATTTTGAGATCCGATAAGTAATGGACCAATGTTACTCTCTGACTTATTTTCTAAACTTTATGATATTATATTATAGAAACCACATATTTTACGTACTCACACAGGTTAATATTGGAGAAATGAAACTGAATTCGAAAAAAAATAATAGTGTTTTAGCGGCAAATGTGAGGTTCTAATCCTTTTATTGTTATGAGAGGCTTGATATCAAACCTAGATGATTTTAGCAATTAAATACCACCTTCTAAGAAATTAAACTCAGTTTGGAGGGTTCTAATACCTAGGTTGGGTTAATATAATTAAGTACGATAGGATTTGTTAAGGTTAAATGAGTTGTCTTAATGATATACGATTATGTGATCTAGGTTGGACAGAGGAACCTATTTAAGAGGTTGTGTGTGCACCATTTGAGGTAAGGGAAATCTCCATTCCTCTCATTGTTTTTGAACGATTATGTTGTTACTCGTTAATTGCTTTGTATTTTCACTCTGTTATTCGTTTGTGCTCAA
>JAVXUP010002442.1:0-131816 GCA_033070095.1 Escallonia herrerae | reverse complement strand
AAAAAACATAAAAATTAACCACAAACTTGGGTCATTAATTAAAGGTAACGAGGGGATTAATGAGTGGCCAAAAGGGACAGGTCGGATAATTCCATAAGCCAACCCATTCAAGCAACTTCACCAAAGCCAAATGCCAACTTGCTCTCTAATGATTCACGAGGAGCAACAGCATAAAAACAGTTGGCCTCCCCAATCTGTGCACTAGAGATGAGCAGTACGTCCGGCGCGGTGGCGTGGGGTGGCTCAGCCGTGCAAGAGAGCCTATGAATTTAGTGGGGAAAGGAAGATGATAATGAGATGGACTGGATTTACAGGGAAATCACAGTGGAGAAAAGGGCACAGATTGGAAAAGGAATTTCACCATATTTTTGTTGGATCAAAACACTCCACTCCACTCCACTTGGTAAGTATATTATGTTATAAAATGGGCAAACAAGCTAAAATAGATAGAAATGCCATTTGATCATGTAAAGTGTTTTGGTTTGAAAGTGGAATAAAGATATCATTTATTTATCCTGTTCTCAATTTGTGGCTATGCGTAAAGTTTATTAGATTGTAAGTTTAGACTCTTCCAAGAGAATACAAAGGTGGCACAACAATACAATAGTACAATGACCTTATTTTCATTTTTTTCCCTAATAGACACGATTAAGTTTTTTGATATTCTTTAAAACAGAGGCTGCTCGATTGCGTGACGATATCCCTCCATTCCAATTACCGTTGCAAAACCTAGTATCATTTGTTCGACGAGCATTTCACCCTTGACGTCGTTCGCGTGCAGTTAATCTATACTCAACGTACAATTTAATATCGTTGTGCAGAACAAATATATCATGGCATAAAAATAGAGAGTTAAAACTGTCCTGACATTTGAGTGGAACACTCTGAAATTTTTTGAGATGATATTAAAACAACACACACACACCATAAAACCTATAAGCATATATTTTTCATTCTTCTTCAAAAATGCCAAGTTTGACTTGGGTTAACTTGTCAAGTTCTTGTGGAATTCATTTATTTGCAAAGCAGCATGCCATGTATACCGATCTAAGCAGCAGTGGTTAGTAAATAAGCCTATAAAACCATTAAAACCATTGTAATTAAATTTCTACTTCAATAAATATCAAGACTTAAATTCCTCTGCAATACAGTAGTCTGTAGACTGAAAAAATCAAAGGAAAACCATTCCACGGAGCCCAAGTCAAAGCGAAGGCGCAAAACTTCCCTTTTACTAATCTTCTCCTCCGTTTCCATCGCATGCTCCGTTCAAGCCGACGCGCTTTGCCCTCTCCTTCTCACCTTACCAGCCGTCTTCAGATCCTGTAATATGTGAGGCACACTGCCTAGCCACTACAAAAACTTTGCAACCCTTTCACTGATCCCCACACACAGTTGCACACACAAATAAAGGTAAGCTTTTCTTGCTCAATTCTTGAATTTTCTGTTCTTTAAGAGGAGAAATTGCTATTACTGCGTGTACTCATCCATCTGCATAATTCATGGTTTTTTTTGTTAAATTTTGATTTTTTTAATTTGTAATTGAAGATTTGGTATGTGAGATTGGGTTATGTTTATGAGTGAAACGGGTTGTTGCAAAGTAAGGATTTTGAGTGGTTTTCTTGTTCTTGATGTGGGTATTTCTTTAATCTTTAATTTTCTTGGTTTTGGGGTAATTTCTTTTGTGTTGTTGCGATCATTTTAATATGTGGGGTTATGCGAAATGCGATTTAGTGGTTTGATCTGGAGTTGCTGATGAGTAGATCAAGTGAAATTTGGAATGAAGTGATCATATGTAGCATATAGGTAGTGAGTGTTTGTTATAAATGTTGCCATCTGCTTGATTGATTTTCTGTATGGGTTGGGTTGTTTTCTTATTTTTTAGCATGTTGGCTTTCTTACTTTACTGAAGTCCTGAATGAAAAGAGTGGCACATTTCTAGTTGAAGAAAAGATTTTTAGCTCTGGGGTCAACTTGAAGAAGTAGAAGGATGACTCAAAACTGACATGTTGATCTTCTGTTTGATGAAGAATTTTGAATCGTTGTTTTATTATCATTTGTTTTGATCTGAAATCCTTTCTGTAAATAGCAAATTACACAAATCTTTATGTTCTTTCCACAGTATAACTGATAGAGCCCATTGAGCTCTACATTCTACAAATAAAGACAAAATCTACTACAATGATCCGTACCTTAGTCTTAGCTACATTGAGGCATGAAAAAAATCTAACAAACTGGAAATAGAAAAATTTCCCATTTTTTGAGTAAGGTCTCTTACAGAGGGTGTGAAGTCGCCACGTGCATTGAAAGCTGCACGTGTCTTACAGAACAAAGAAATGGACTGGCCAACATATCATCATGATGAAGGATACTACGAACGGGAGGAAATGTTTGATTCTTAGTGTTCACAAAGTGAATGAGGAGGAAATTTCAAATTTTTTGGAAGTTTCTATATGCGTTGATTTTGGACAACTAATATTTTCGTTTTTGTTATATAAATAATTTGCACACTACAAAGAACATGGATATAGCAATCCACTTTCTATTACACCCTTATTGTATATAGATTGAAGGCTAAAGGAATGGTGCCACCTTTTTGTATGCCAGTTTGGTGCCCCATTAATATTTGGATGTCTTTAAAAATAATGTAATGGAGTGGCTATTTCCACCCCCTAATATGCTAATTCATTCCCTTGTTTGTCGCTAAAAGGTTGTGATAGCAACAAAAATTGGGTTGAAGCCATGTAAGGGGGTGGAAATAGCGTTTACAACAAAGTAATTGCGGGAGGTTTATTTTGCTATAGAAAGGCTATATATGTGGGAGGTTTATTTTACTATAGAAAGGCCGTGTATGTGTGTGTGTGATTTCCGCATTGCTTTTTCTCAAGCACAATAACCCCCCCCCCCCCCACCCACATGCCCACACATCCCACAAACACACACACACACAAAAGTAAAGCAAAATAACAACAAAAAAACCTCCAAATCTTGCAGTCACTATTACAACTTCTTTCTTATGTAGCATCTCACAGTATCTCCGTCCTGCATGAGTTTAACATATTACATGTGCTCAGAAGAATAACAAAATGTGCATTCGCATACGCCAGCTATTTTTCTGCACCATCTGGTGATTATGGCTTATGCACGAACCCCAACTCATCCATTGCTAGTGTAGATCTGTATTTTCATCCTCCAGAAATAAAGAGTGGGAAATGGGTAGGAAAATCAAAGTATAAAAGAACTTGTAATACTTTTGCTGTGTGATGACTGATAAGACTTTTATTTCTCAATACTTTGTTGCAGAATAGGTTTCTCACAATCATTTGGTACAATACTGAAATGTTAACTATGTTCGTTGCTAATTGAACCTCTTGACTTATTCAGCTTTGTCATTGCCAAAACAAATCATGAGCTGCTTTGGCTGTTGCGGGGAAGATGATATGCAAAAGGCTACTGATAATGGACCATTCATGGCAAATCACACAGCAGGTGCTTCTTCATCTCGAAATTGTAGTTTTTAAGACAATTTACACTGCTAGCCCTTTTTTGAATTTAATGCTGCAGATTCTTTTCTGAACCCATTTGGAGAAGATGGATAATAGTGTTATTGATAGTGTGTCCTTATGATTGTATTTCTTGCCATCAAGAGTGAAATTAGAGTGAACATGATGGGGATGGAAAAGGGGACACATAGAAGAGGATACATATATATATGAAAGGCGCTAGGTGGGCATAAAAATAAAAGTAGGACTTTGTTTATGTATTTATTGTTAGATGTGTTGGTTTTTAGTAATTAGGAATTTCATTGGGTTTGTTTCCTTTTCCTAATAAATTTTCACTCGAAGTCCGGGAGCTGGGTCCCAGTGATCTAGTTCAACTTATTGAAGATCTGATCTGGGTTTGGCTGTTATGTATCTATTAAGCTTGATGTCATGCTTTAGTGAATTATTGACGAATCTAAGTAGTAACGTCATTGAGTTTGTTGTTTCTTATACCCACGACCCCTACAGTTCTCTTCTTCCCTCCTCTGAGGGTCTATTTGCTACTTCTCCCTTCTCTTCTACCCATTCTAATCTCTTTCTTCCTTAATATCTCATTGGTTTTGCATGATACCGCGCATGTGACATCATCATTCCAATTTGCCTAGTGGTGGCAACTCACACACTCTAGTGACTATAAGGTTCAATTGCTGGTTCAAGTATCATATTTTGGTCTATATTTCTTGCTTCACTGCTGGCACACTATTCCATTTGTATGCTGGGTTAAACAAAGGAAGTTGTATGTGTTTTATGTTGTTGGTACTGTTTCCTTCTTCTTTGCTTCTTTTGAAAATTAATGGCTTCTGACCTCATCAAATGTAGGTAATAATGCGGGTTATCATGCCACAGAGGCTGCTCCAAGGGACACACAGGCTGTAAACATGCTGCCCATTGCTGTCCCTGCTATTCAGGTGGATGAGCTGAAGGAAATTACAGATAGCTTTGGTGTAAAGGCTTTGATTGGCGAGGGTTCATATGGCAGAGTATACCATGGTATCTTAAAAACTGGGCAGGCTGCAGCCATTAAAAAGTTGGACTCCAGTAAACAACCAGACCAAGAATTTCTAGCACAGGTTCGGCTTACAAAATGTGCCATATATGATAGAGCTGCGTGAGATTCAGTAGTCCATATGGATTTTCTGGGATTTGATTCGTGTCATTACAGGTTTCAATGGTTTCAAGGCTTAAACATGACAATGTTGTTGAGTTACTTGGTTATTCTGTGGACGGTGGTCTTCGTGTCCTTGTCTACGAGTATGCTTCAAATGGTTCTCTTCATGATATTCTTCATGGTAAGTGGTGTCCAATTTTTCTGTGAACAATGTCTACACAAACATTAAATTTGAGAATGTTTTGGGTGACCTTCGTAAACAATTAATTGGCAAAAGTCTCATTAATTAAACAAGACAAATGCTTAACAGAAAAATGCTTCAGCTCATAGATAGGCCTCTTCAAATGATCTTCCTTTACCTCGACCAATTGGTTCACATCGAGTACAAGGGCCCTTCCCAAAATATAAATCATGGCTATCACTGTACTCACCAAATCACGCCATGCAAAGATGGGAACAGCATGCATAAACTCAGTTACAAGCAAAGCTAGAGAAAAAGATAAAATATTCTCCCAGTTCCTGGAGAATAAACACTTCATAAATCTGAAGCCTCTGCCTCAACTTTCATTTACTGAATATCTGAGTCAGGCTATCCATTTAAAGAATACTTCCTTGCCTGGTACTTTAAGTGTCTAATAATACCTGTTCATGTAGAATACCCACGTGCGCAAATATTCTTCTTCCAACCGAGATAAATCTCCAACTATAATTGCCTAAGATATAGTTTTGACATCCAGTAGCTCAGGGAGGTTTGAAAGAATCTTCCATGTTAGGGAGCTTGTCCACTGGAATTTAACACTGTTTACGTGTTATTGCAGCACAAATTAGTTTCTTGATGTGATTGAATATCCCTTCATGAGCAAAAACTGATTGCAGAAAGGGTATCCTGTCTCATTCACATTTTTACCTATAGGTACTATGCATGAGTTTCAAACTGAATTTTGACGGCCGTTGGTATTTTCCCCTTTCTGTTTATGTTCCAACATCTTAGCTAACTGCTTTGTTCAAGCAATGGAGTATAACAAATTCTCGGTGATGCAAATGATAATGTCTAACTTGTGGATGTAGGACGAAAAGGTGTCAAAGGTGCACAGCCAGGTCCAGTTTTATCATGGTCCCAAAGAGTTAAAATTGCCGTCGGTGCTGCAAAAGGACTTGAATACTTGCATGAAAAGGTGCAGCCTCATATCATCCACCGTGATATTAAGTCTAGCAATGTTTTACTTTTTGATGATGATGTCGCCAAGATTGCGGATTTTGATTTGTCAAATCAAGCTCCTGATGCGGCGGCACGTCTGCATTCCACTCGTGTTCTCGGAACTTTCGGTTATCACGCTCCAGAGTAAGCTTTTCTTTGGATCTTTGCATAGATGCTTTTTGTGTCTAAGTGATTAACTTACCTCAGTTCTGCTTCTGTTGCAAGTGATTAAGTTCCCCAGTTCTGCTCAAATTACCATTTGTTGCTGCCAAGTGCCAACCACGGATTTTATACTTGATAGGAAGCAATGTGGATGTATAATTTAAAAGTCTTGTCTTAAGAATCTTTACCACAAGAAAAATTGTCACATTACCTTGGATAAGAAACAAATAAGGAACGGAGTTCCAGAGGATGAAGTGACCAAATGGTAGGATCTGTTTGTTCCCTTCAATCTCAGGTATTTGGCCCCCCATGGCCCATAATATTCAGATGCACGTGACTGACACTCTTGACAGTCGATTAAATTCTCAAGACTGCTGACCAGATCATAGAGCTATGACGGGGTGCAGAAGCGACAGCAACAATGTGTCCTTAGAGCACTTGTATATATAACATTCGGCAAATACCACATGCAGTGTATGAAGGTTTTATTGTACAGTTTGGATTTTAAAAACTAAGAAGTTAAGCTTTTTTACAGAAGACTTTCCACTAGCAGGTTGGTAGTCTGTCCCCTAGACAATTAGCTTTGCTCAGGTTCAATTCCTTAGCTGCGTTGCTATTCTATCGTTTTGATAAAAAGGCATTTAGTGAAAACAATGCGCGGCGTAATAAGATTGATTCTGCGATTTTTTGTGAGATTGGCCCCTGAAGCATCTTACCTGGTCTGATCTTTTTGATTCATTTGCCAGATATGCAATGACTGGGCAGCTAAGTTCAAAGAGTGATGTTTACAGCTTTGGTGTTGTCCTCCTGGAGCTCTTGACTGGGCGTAAGCCTGTTGACCATACATTGCCACGTGGACAGCAGTCTCTTGTGACATGGGTACTCCCTCCATCTTAGTTCATCATGACAGAATATTACTGCTTATTTCTGAGCTTCGTCTCGTATATTCTGTGAACAAAACTTATTCCTTTGCATGTGGGTGGTATTTCAGGCAACACCAAAACTCAGCGAAGATAAGGTGAAGCAGTGTGTTGACACTAGACTGAATGGCGAATACCCTCCCAAGGCAGTTGCAAAGGTAATCCGAAGTGCATTTTGGACGATTGACTTGTTTTACTGCTGTACTAAATAGATAATGACTTGTAGCATGCATGTATATCTTGTTCATCCTTTCTAGACATAACGATGTTTGTTGTCCCAATAACTATCCATGTCTGAATTAGAAACTCTATATCTGATTAATCTGATTAACTATTTTCTTCTCATGTTTTGCCTGTATTCAATTTGCTGGGAGAAGATGGCTGCCGTTGCTGCCCTGTGTGTTCAATATGAAGCTGATTTCCGGCCAAACATGAGCATTGTAGTTAAAGCGCTCCAGCCTCTTTTAAATGCTCGATCTGGACCTCCAAGTGAAGCCCAGAACTTGTGAATTCCTCCCTCTTCAACCTCTCCTCAAAAACATGTCCTTAGTGTCTGTGTTGTAGTAAGTTGCTGTAGATCATGTGTCTTCATTTGGTTGTCTTCGTATCGAAGAATTCAGTCATTTATCCCTTGTAATGCAAAGAATTACTGTTCTACCGATGCACTGATAGGAGTGGCATTACTACATTTTTTTATTTCTTTTTGTGTTGTACTAGAACTTTTGGATTGTCTACTGGCTAGAAGAGCCTCCCTGGAGTTCTTTAATTGTTTTTGACATTGTTTTTTTGTCTTCAGTTTCATCATGTGTATTTTAAATTGTTGTCTACACTGGAAGTACAGTTTTATCAGCCAATTCTGATCTTGCTTTCTGTCAAAGGGTTGAGTTGTCCGCTTGCTAAAATTGGTTTCTCTGTATGCCTCGAAACAGTACGTTGGTAAGCTCTACATTGCTCAAACTTGACTTGTTTATTCAGACTCCAGCTCAACTAGTTTTTATTTTTATTTCCAAAGAGAACTGCATGGACAGCTCAACTAGTTGGATCGCTTCTCTGCATAAACTTTACTCTCTATAGTCCCAAGAGGAAGGTAGCATGCCTTTCGTCGCTGAACTCCTAAATTTTGTCACCAATGCGCACTGAGCAAATTAAAAAAAGTTGGAAAATTGGTTTAAAGAAGAACGCAATAAAGAGGACAAGACACTCGATATGCATTCCATGCTAATGGTAATAATAATAATAATAATAATATGGTATATGTGCTAATGGTAATAATAATAATAATAGTAATAATAATAATAATATGGTAATAGTATTCGACAAGAACTTCTGCCATCTGGGATTTTATCAAATTGTCTTCCAAAATAAGAGAAGGGTCAGTTGCTATTTCTCTTTTTAGTGGTTTGCCTGAATTTTTATTGGTAATAATAATAATAATAGAATGGTAATAGTACTCGACAAGAACTTATGCCATCTGGGATTTTATCAAATTGTCTTCCAAAATAAGAGAAGGGTCAGTTGCTTTTACCCTTTTTAGTGGTTTGCCTGAAATTTTGGTGTAAATAAAATATAAAATGGGCACGAGAGGCAGTGCCGGCCCCATGGATATCTTGTTGGACGGTGGTTCTCATATTTAGTCAAAGCTTTGGTAGAATTTGTCAGTAGACCAATGTGAAAAGAAGAAAAATCGACCAGTGCAGAGCTGAAGTCGAAGCAGCCGTCCGAAAAGCCTGACCCCAATGACTCTTGATTATCCAACACGGCCATACCATTGCCAGATATTTCAGTATTCCACTCATGACCAAGCAGTTCATTGCTGGGGTTTGATGTGTAGGAGCTTAAGGTAGAATCAAAAACATAAACCACTAATGAAAAGGAGAAGGCTTGAACTTCTCATATTGTCTTCTGTCCATAATGTTGAGAAGAAAAAGATTTCGATTTCCTCTACCTACATTTTGGAGTGCTAACAATGGGAGAACAAACATAAAAAAAGAAGAAATGAAAAACCTCTACTGTTGTACATACCACCAATCTCAGGGGATTCAAAAAAGTGCAACTTTCAACATTTACAGGGGCATTCTGCGATGTTCCATAAACAGCTTGCTTCCAGGCTAGCGTCTGACCTCGACTGAGGCAGACATGGAGGGGAAAGAAAGGCAGAATTTGCTCCTCCTCGCTTGCGTTGCTCGATCCTATATAATACTTGCCCTCATGGCCTATGCCCGTTCATGCATTCTGCTCTCTGACCTCAAGTTTGGATTGTTACTCGTATCCATGTCAGAATTCTTCCTCAGAGGCTTGCTTTCCATGGCACTAGCTTGACTTCTCCTGTGTCTTCGTCCCTGACCATCCAAGCAAGTTAAAGAGTCAACCAACAGGAACTTTTCAAATATCATTTAGGAATATTAAACACAAGCCTGATCCCAACCCTGTCACCCTATTACCATGCAGAATACACATAACCTTTACTCAAAGGTGAAATCATAACGAAGCAACTCAGGCTGCTTCTGTTTACGAACCCTTAACCACAACACCACACGGCACAGAGAGAGAGGGTTTACGATGTTTACGAGTTGGTGGTGGTTGATGGGGGAAAGGGGGGCGCAGGGTGGGGGTTGGGGTTGTATGGGTCACCAAACTAGGTAATGTCCAATGTGCAGTGCGTTGCCATGTGTTGTAAATCTCCAGTATTGAACAGGATTACTTAAAACAGCAGTTTAGTGTATCAGAGTCAGAGATCAAACCTCTCGTGGTAAAGGATATTCCTCTGATTCAAGCATGCGGACAACTTCACCCATTGTTAATCTCTTGTTAGCATCAGGGTCAACACACCTCAAAGCAGTCAAAAGGGCTCGTTTAAGGGAAGATTTAGATGGCCTGGTCTCGATGGTAGGATCAACCACTTCTTCTGAGCGCCTGTTGCCAACCATCATTTTGAGCCAGTCGACCAGATTTACCTGAAAACCAAATATGTCATTAAGCTCAATTTCAGTTACTCAAGAGATTGATCTCAGTTACTCAAGTATAGAGTGAAATCTGGAACATACTTGTTCCGGAGTTCAGTATACTAAACAACTAACCTGGACTTGCAGAAGTTGTAAGGGAAAGGTAGAAGGAAACAATATTTATCTACTCAACAACATTTTAGTCGCAGCACACATGGAACTGACAATAGATTAGATAATTACATACCTCATCTGCAGGGCGGCTATAATCTACTGGGTCTCTACCAGTGATTGCTTCCAAAAGCACAACCCCAAAACTATAAACATCACTCTTCTCATTAAGGAGGCCACTATTTGCGTATTCAGGAGCCACATATCTGCCAATTTGATTAGGGGATGTTTTGGTTAATGAAGGTGCAGCAATGCTTTCAAAAATCTTCATTATATAAGCAAAGAAAGTCAGCCAGGGACAAATGAGGTTGCAGCAGCCCGTGAGAACGATACTTACCCAAAAGTACCCATAACTCTTGTTGTAATATGACTCTTTCCTGCGCCTAACAACTTGGCCAGACCAAAGTCAGATATTTTAGCATTGAAGTTATCGTCGAGTAGTATGTTGCTTGACTTGATATCTCGATGCACCACTTTTGGCTCAATCGCTTCGTGTAAGTATGCAAGCCTGCGATGAGTAAATAAGTGTAAATGGAACATGAACTTCATTGCCAAGTAATGATCTTAAATCAAGCTAAAGAAGGACTTACGCCTTAGCAGTGCCAAGTATTACTTTCATGCGAGCCTCCCAAGTAAGAGATCCATATTGGCGCATAGCTCCATGCAGCCATTGCTCAAAATTGCCATTGTTGACATACTCATAGACCAACAGCCTAAAATTGACAAGACATGGTCGCATATTTAAATCAAACTTGCAGAATCTAAGCCAGTTCATACCTTTCCAGTACTTGATTCATTACAAATGTAGTCTCAGAGAACGAGTTTATATACTTTGGGAGAGTAAATTATTCCAGTCGAACAATGAGAGTGATATTATATTACATTTTACTCAACATAAGTGTGCCTATCTAGCATAAGAAGGACCGTGCCTTTATTCAACCTGAAAGTGCACTAAATAAACATAAATAGGGTTGCATGTACCTTTTTACAGCTATCTTGAATAATAATCAAGTTCATTGTTGCTAACCCTGATCTCTGAATAGGTTGACTTAGTGCTTAGTTTTATATGTATACTTACTAGTGTACGTGACAATGCTTTAAATGAAAATAACAAAATGGCACGGTCGTGTCGACTAATATGTTTTTTTTTTGGTCATCTAATGAAAACCAAACATGGGGTCGATGGCTAATGCCTGCCTGAAGGAAAGGTCTTTGGCAATTATCTACATTGCACGTTCATTTTAGATATATCAAAAATCAAAGGCCAAATTTAAAGTAATATGGTACCTGTGGGTTCCTTCAATACAGTACCCAAGAAGTCTAACCAAGTTTTTGTGCCGCACATGACCAATAGCCTCAACTTCGACTGTAAATTCCTTCTGCGCTTGTCCTCTGTAGGCAAGATGAAAGGGGACATCAGACTTACTAGGCAACAAGGACAGGACAGAAGTTGTGTAGCAAGTAACAGCTAAACGGAGCTTCTTTTAAGTAACTTACAGATTGTTTAGGAGCCTCTTAACAGCCACAGGAGATCCATTCATCAGATAGCCACGGTATACAACTCCATATCCACCCTCACCAATTATGTATTCCTTTGAAAACCTATTTGTTGCAACTTCTAGGTCCCTTAATGTAAACCAATGACCCCAACCAAGGCGAGAAAACTCAGGCAGCCCAGACAGAGGAGAAGGGACAGTCAAAGTATGCAAATTAACTTTCTCGGCAGTCCCATGTTCTCCAGATACATACCCAGCATCATCTTTCTCTAAATGGGTAAATGATCCTGATTGACTACTATTATCAGCATTCTTTGCCTTCTCATTGCTAGAATGCACCAAATGTTTATTAGAGTTTTCGTCACTGAACTTGTCCTCTAGGGAGAGGAAATCCCCCTTCTGGCCCACAAAGTTGCTCGCTGAATTTAGATCAATCTTTATCTCTTTGATTTCACTTGATATATTTTGGTTTAGGCTAATAGGAAGACTGCTAGCTTTCTTTGATTTCTTTCTTGAATGACAAAATGGGAGCAACAAGACAATGGCTACAGTAAATACTCCCACAAAGATTGCTAAGAACATCCACACCTCAAGATGTAAAATGGGAGTTTTCTTGGTCAGCTCAGTTTTGAGACTAGAAGCCATTTTGTCGATGCTGAGATGCCTGCAAATTCAAGATAAGATTATTGACATTGCTTGTATGCATATGCAGTAATTATGCATTTCCACATCAACAGGCAGTAGCAAATTAGATGTTTATTTCCACTATGTTTCTGGTTGAGCAGATACATGGTGATTGCAACACATCAACAGGCAGTAGCAAATTAGATGTTTATTTCCACTATGTTTCTGGTTGAGCAGATACATGGTGATTGCAACACGTCAATTTGATTAACCCTTTCCTTCTTCAGTCACATCGTTTAATTTAGAAAGTGACTCATTAAGTGTTAAACAGAAACCATTTAGCCAAATAACGAGCGTGCAGAGTGGAGCAATCATACGCTGAATAGCCTGCGCACAGGTTATTTATTTATGTTTCAAAAACCAACTGAAAAAGAAGAGCAAAATACGTCTATCACATCTGCGTAACAACAGAAGAAGCTAAACAGGCGCAGAAGAGAGGGAGGGAAGGAAGGAGGGTAAGAGGTTTGCTTATGCTTGGCCACTGCCATACTTTTAAAAGCCAAATAAAGCCAAGATAAAATACACCAAAAAAGGGAATATAATCAAAGAAATTCAAGAAATACAGGGTACATGTGTAACATCTTCCTATAGTAACAGATGATGCTAAATAGATTAGCTCATAACAGGCCTACAACAATGTACTTCAAATCTTTAATGCATGTGTGTGCAATATCACAGTCTTGTGTGTGTAAGAGACTCCTGCTTTTACCTTTATGCGATGAGATGAGATTTAGAATGAACAGCGTCTAGAAATCCCGAAGAACTTATCAAATTCTACACCCCAGATCTCCAATATAAGCAGCACTTAATCCCGCGCGGATAGAAACACATTTGCACACTCGAAAACCAATCCCATTGTCAAGAATCACAGGTACAGACAACCTTCTACAATTTCCTTTCTGGGTATCGTTTATCGCAGAAATGGGCGTATATATGTATCAAGAACCTCGAGAAAAGAGGTGAACTAAAGGAGGTAAAGGAAGGGTTTTTTTCAAGTTGAAGGGAATTGCAGAGTACAGACACCAATGCACATGGAATTCTGGAATGTGTGGAATGGTGTGAGGTGGGGATAATAAGAAGGCATGGACTTATCAGTGGTAGGTAATGCCTCACTTGCAGTAAAGCAGAAGCATGAAAATTGCAAAAGAAAAATTCTCTTGGGGGAATTTCAAATATTGACTCCTTGAAGGTGACTGTGACTGATTATCAGAAACTCAAATCTGACCTTTTCTGGAGGCAAGTATCTTCTTACTTCGTGATATTTTAGTATTTCTTTAACTCCATTACTCTAATTAATATTTGTCAATAGGCATAATCAACATATAAAACATCAATTTGGACTCAGAAAGGATTATGATTGAAGGAGACAAGTAATCAATGTGATTAAGGAATACTTTAAATGCGATTATGTATTACTAAGTGATGGTTAAGATTGCAACTTGCAAGGTCAAATGAAGAGACTGAATAACTAATTAGCCTAAAGACTAGGTGTTACCTAAGGCTCCTCATTTATTGGTACATTTTGAAATTCACGAAAACAACTTCCTCCTTGAGTTTTGTGAATTCTGAGACTTTCTGTTTAACTCTATAAAGTTAAACTAATGAGATTGGGGTAAGCAAAACAAGGAAGGCTGGATAGTCAAAGAAACAGACTGGACACCACACCAGTTCTGTGATAGCCTTAAATACCCCTGGTGTTTCCCATGATATTATAACTATGTCCTTAATGTTCGTTTGCAGGAAGATGGGCATGAATCAACATTAGTATTTTGCTGTATTAGTACCTACCAAAGACAGGTAGACAACATATATCTACCCAGAAGCTGCTAAACTCTTAGGGAATTCTGAACAATCCTAACAGCATAGCATGATGTCTGGGCAATAATTGTAGTAAGGTATAGAAAAATCATGGTGGTGTAGGGGGGGATCATGGTGATACGGGGAAGCAACGTATACTTGATGAGTAGACCATCAAAGCAAGCCCAATGTTTGCAGTACTGTGTGTGTCATCCTTGGAGACATCTAACTTCTTATCCTCTTTGGTGTTGGGTGATGAATTGATTCCAAGATATCTAACTTATGGTGGAGAGTGTGTGTCCGCACCCTTCGTAGTGACGGTCATGCACTATCGTTCGGAAAAAAGTAAGTCACCTTATTGAGCGTTTGTACATTTCCAATATTAAGCAACTTTTTGAAATAATATCATTCAGATTTTATAGTCTCTTAACCGGTACAATATCTTTCATATACATTGAAAATAAATGTGTTTATAGGTCCTCTTCCTTTTATCCGGACTTGGGATCGGCTGCTTGTAAACAAACAGGCGAAATTACCTATTTTTTTATATATACGGAAAAATATCTATCTTACTTGTAACAACTTATTATATATATATATATATATATATATATATATATACACATATATATGTATGTACATACACATATATATGTATGTACATACATATATATGTATGTACATACATATATATATCTATGTATACATAGATATATATATATGTACATATATACATATATATATGTACATATATACATCTACATATATATATATATACATCTACATATATATATACATACATATATATATATATATATATACATACATACATATATATATATATATACATACATATATATATATATGTATGTATATATATATATATATATATGTATATATATATATATATATATATATATATATATATATATATATATATATATATATATATATGAAAAAAAATTATATTTTGTGAGAAATTTTATTCTTAAAACTTAAGAGAAGGAAAATAAAAAGAAATTACCTAATCATCCGGAAGTACTTCAACATCCGAGTCACTGCTCTTCCTATCATCAATCGGTTTATCTTGCTCGCGGTATTTCGCATCAAGATAATCCTTCCAACATACACATAGCTCGAGCGACTCGGGGTTAAGACGACTCCTCCTGTCATCCAAAACCCTCCCGCTCGCTGAAAATGCCGACTCTGAAGCAACCGTGGAGGCTTGCACTGGCAGTACATCCCGTGCAATTTGAGCTAAAGTTTTATACATGTTTTGATTTTGTTTCCAAAAATTTAACAAATTAAAATTAACCTGTTCTTGCATTGATAAATCAGCATAATGATCAGTATTTGAATATACACCAATCTCATTAAAAGAGGAAAAAGTAGACGAACCTGCCGAATTAGAAGTACCTTCACCTGGTAGTTGTCTTGCTACTAGATGTTCAAAGCCCTTAAGGTATGGCGCATAATACCTCTCAGCAGTCGATGATGAAGCTCGTCCGCGCACGTCAGCAGAATTACGATAGAGGTTGAACAGTTCCTCAAATGTCTTGCTCACTTTCGCTGTGAGTGCGGTTGTATCCTCTACTGGGTAGCACATTAATATCGATATCTCTTGTATCGAGACGTTCACGCCATGCAACTTTAACCTAGGATCTAAACAAGTAGCCACAGCAAAAACAACAGGCAGTTCACTCCAATATTTATTAAACTTTTTATCCATCACTTTTACTATTTCCTCAAAGGGTCCTATATATCTCCATTTTGTTAACATTGTAGCCATCTTGAGAATTTCTATTACAGCGAGAGGAGAGGTGGGATAGTACGTACCAGACAATAAATTGGTAGACGTGTAAAATACCTCCAAAAATTCAGCTAGGTATGTGGCCATCTGCCATTCCTCTTGAGTTGGCAAGCCGGCTGGGAACAAGGTTAGTAGAAAATGCGTATAGACTTCTCCGTATGCCAGAATGTGTAAAAGCATATGGTATGTAGAGTTCCACCTGTGGACCACATCTGTAACTGCTCTCCTGCGAGGCATATTATATTCAACACACAACGTTTTAAATTGTTGTGTTCTCGAACTATTAACATACGCTGTCATACCCCTCATTTTGACAAGAATATCTCCTGCAGCAGCTAAACCATCTTGAACAATTAAATTAATTATATGACAAACACAACGAACATGAAATAATTTACCAGAAAGTACAGGTTTGAGGCTCTCCTGTAAAGCATCAACAACAGCTGTATTGTTAGAAGCATTATCAAAACTAATACTCATAATCTTATCCTTTAATTTAAACGTGGTACATGCTTTTAATATAATACTAGCAATGTTCATTCCATCATGCGGAAAAGGAAAGAGCTCGAAAGCGATGATTCTCTTGTGCATAATCCAATCTGCATCAATCCAATGGGCCGTCACACAAGTATAACTAACAAAAGTAAACGGAGATTGCCAAATATCAGAAGTAAGACTAACTTTACCGTCAAATTTATCGAAATAATCGATCAGGCGTGCTTTAGCAGCATTATACTGTCGGAGTGCATCGGATCTAGTTGTGTTTCTATGAACCTTTTTGTACAAAGGTTGAACGTATGTGTTCATATATCTAGAGTGCTTAGCATTATCGGCAAAAGAAAAGGCTTGTTCATCGTGAATAACAAATTCAGCGAGACCGTCTCTTTGCTCTCGCTGATTATAAACAAATAACTTACCGTCAAAAGATAACTGCGTTTGGGTAGGTTCGACGTGGCCTTGTCGAGGTGCACACTGAGGGTAATGCCTGTTAAGATGTCCATTACCACTACCAGACGAAAATAATTTAGCACAGTACTTACATCGAGCTTTTCGGATGCCGTCCACCATAACTTCATCAAAATGATTCCAACACTCGGCTTTTTTTTTTCTTTCCTTTTGGACTTCTGGCTCATTACCGGAGGCATTGCTCGGCCCTTCTTCATCATGACCAGGCATAGGGTTAAGATTATGCCACGGAGTAGTAGCTTCGCCAACCGAGCTGCGTCCTTGACTATAATGCGGGGGGTCTTGATCAGGCGTGTATTCAAAATCTGGAATGTTTTGATTGAACTCCCAATTGGCTTGGGTATCTATCATACAGCCTGTACTCATTCGTCCAGGAACGAATGGTTGTGGTGGTGCTTGGATTGGTGTTTGTGATGGCCGTGGTGCTGGCGCTCGTGCTGGTGGTGGTGTTTGTGATGATGATGATGATGTTTTTCGTGATGATGATCCACGCTTCAGTTTCTTCAGTAATCCAGCCATATTTGAAGCTAAACTTTTTTACTAGATTGAAAAATAAAATTAGTAAGAGTAACTAAATACACAAGTATAAGAGCAGTAATTAATAATTAGAAATAACAATTAAAAGAATTAAAGAGTAACAAATGAATCAATGAGGGTAATTCGAAATTGGAGAGAGTTAGTAATTAAAAAAAATAGTAATAGTAATTGATAAATATAAAAATTCACTAATTACTAATTACTAGACAAAAGAATTAGAGAGTAACAAATTAATAAGAGGAGTGGTTAGTAATTAGAATTTAGTAAGAATAGTAATTAGTAAACAAGAGTAATAATAAGCAAGAGTAGTAATTAGTAAATAAGAGTAGTAATTAGCAAGAGTAGCAAAGCTTGTAGAAATGTAGAATGTTTATATAAGAGAGAGTAAGAAGATTGGTGTGAAAAATTAGAGAGAAATAGTGTGAATTTATAGATTTTTTAAACTTCACAAAAGACCAAAATACCCCTAAAAACTATCCGTTTATAGTTGTTGGGGAGGGTAAGAGTGTAAAAACCTTAAAAGAGTTGAAAAAATTAACTTGGACCAAAATACCCCCCAAACTAGCCGTTATTTTGCTGTTGGGGGGTAAAAGTGAAATTTAGGGGGAAAAAGGGGAATAAAACCGTTGGAGGGAAAAGTTGAATTTGAAAAGTAAAGAAACGGGCTAGAACCAGGCCGGGCTAAACCCGGGCCACGATTCGGGCCGGGCCAAACTCGGGCTTTTTCGGGCCGGACCTGACCCGGGCTTTTTCTCGAAAATTCCGGCCTAGTCCAAGTCCAGGCCCTAAGCCCTAAAAGTACGGGCCTCTACTGTTCATTAATGGGGCCGGGCCAGAAATGGGCCGGGTCGGGCCAACTTGCCGGCCGCCCGACTCGTTTGACAACTCTATATAGAGAGCACGACAAAAAATAGAATAAATTCAATTATGGGTAGAACACAGAAAATACTAATTGAAATCATTATCCGATAATATGTAATACAACCAATTAACGGAGTTTGAAAGTTTGATATTGATCAAAACATTATTATTATTATTTTTTTGCGATGATGCTAATCTGCAATTTAATTTACAGCCGCGAAAGGGGGGTGCGCGCGCGCGGTATATCAGAAGTTTGACATGCGCTGATAGATTGCAGACTTGCATAAAAGTAAACCTCATGAAACATGTGTGCTACTTGAAAGAGATGACTAATTCAATGAATGTGTTTTGCCTTGAGAGTAAGGTTTGAGTGACAAATGCTTTGAGTTTGAGATTGTCAGATTATGGGCGAGGTGTATTATAATACTTAGAAAGCGTATAATATTAGACATGTGGAAATCAAACATCAATGAAGAACCAAATTAATCTTCCATTCCATTAATTATGTTCATTTGACTTCTTACAAAATTTCTAGATGTAGTTCGTAAACATTGAGAAAATATTGAAGTGGGGTCAAAAAGGAATAAGAACATTAATCCACCCTCTTATTTGTCGCTAAAACTCAACACTCGTAGTAGAACATTTTTAACAACAAAAAAAGATCGAAAAAGCATATAAAGAAGTGGAAAAATGCATTTGTCTCCTTTATCTCTCTTCTTTGCAAACGCATACTAACGTATAGATGATATTGATCCTTCCAATCCCTCACTTGTATCTTTCGTTCTCAAAAAATATTGGATGGTCCGAAACTAACAGTTCTGAGCATCTAAAATTTTTAAGCATATAATAAAATGATCTCCAGTCTCTCTTGATTAGTCTATCTTTTTACCACATTAGCCCTCTTCTCCTGATCCAACAATCCTACTGAAAATCATTAGTTCGTGACCACGCAACATAAACTCTTTCATTTTACGTTATTTTTGTTTTGAACACGCTCAAACAAGGAAATTTTTTGCTGCTCTTCGATTTATAGAAAAACGGCTACAACTCTCGTCGCTAAGTATGATACTAAATTTATGTGATTCTAAGAATTTTCGTTGAAGGTTCATATCTTACGACCAATCATTATACGAAGAGGTGTAACTATCTTGCAATAGCACATATCGAAAACTATGCACACGATTTGGCCCCCCTTTTTTGCCCATTCAATTCAAAACCAAGAAAAAGAACAAAACTCGTGCAAGAACAGAAAGTGGGGGAGAGCATATGCACCATGTACTGGACTGGAGGGAGACGAGGACAGTGGTTAAAGCTTTCTGGAGTACGATTACCATCACCGACGAGTCAAAAGCATCAAAAAGTGAGTTTTGGATTTCTCTGAAAGTGCCAATTCAAGCTCACACGTAACGCACAGTCACTGCTATATATATATATATATATATGCCTTTATTACTATCGACCGACACAGCCCTTTTGCTCATTTATATGTCGGTCTATGACTCTGCGTCAGATGTATGGAAGCTAGAGGTTTTCATTTTTTTTTTAGCCTATGACAAGTTTTCAGACTCGGCTCGCGTGAAAAAATATTCAAGTGTTGTCGTGTACGAGGGATACACCATGGGGCATGTAGCGTGATTCAAATTATCTATACACTATTACGTACATGTATGGCGTGGTCAATCTCCGAACGGATATTTTATCCACCGTTCATGAACCTTTGGCCCTACTCAAAAAGAATTTCATTTACTTCGGCCTGGGATGAAGCCTCTCGACTCGAGGTGAGAAAATATTCTAAACTCGAGGCGAGAAAATATTTAAAGACTTGTCGTACGTATAGTGACACATCGCGTAACGTGATTCAAATTATCCGTACACTAGTATTTACCTTCCCACATGTCGTGAGGCGTCTCCAGTATTACGTAAACCACGCAATCGATCTACGAATGAATACTTGCTCTACGGTTTATAACGGTCATCTATTCAAGTCAATCAAGAATTAGTTAAGACATTTCTATTGCCCGTGTGTTGTGTAGGCATTTCAAATATCACCTGTAAGATTCCTAACTCGCTGCCACCTTCTGGGAAGGGCCTCAAATTCCTTGTGTCTCCAGGCAAAGAGTCTAATGGGACCGAGGTCTCACATTAATAAATTTGAGTCAAAAAAATATGAGACAGGGTCCAAAGCATTTGGTTGTTAGTAAAGCGTGTAACAACATAGTTTGAGGATGGATTACGTGGTACCGGCAGAAGATTTGCTTCTGAATTTTGTATTGCTACCTAATAACGTAGACTAATTAATCATTAATCAAGCCAACGAGCTGTGTAATATTTGACAATGTTGGGGGTCGGCCAATAGTATGGCGCCATTATGGCTCTCTTGATTTGATACTTTCCTTATACAAACTCACACAAAATGTTACGTTTTCAACGTGAATGACCGGAGAGCTTGACAAAATTCGAGACGAATGAAACACAAGAGAGACGGGTGTGATAGCCGGTAGTGGTCGAGACATCTCCCAATTTTTGTAAGAAAATGACTCTCGAACGAATATTTGCACGCAAAAAATTGCTAATCTTCAAAGGCGCAACACTCAACCATAGCCATCCGAGTTGCTGCTTACTCTCATACGATGGTTGCCTTTTTTTTTGGATGATGGACAACGTACAGTTTAACGCCATTAGATTTCGGAGTGAAAATTACGAGGAAGAGGTAGAGCACGCAATACTTATTTTGGTCTACATTTATCAAGTAAAATATT
Organism: Escallonia herrerae; assembly: GCA_033070095.1. Classification (NCBI taxonomy): domain Eukaryota; kingdom Viridiplantae; phylum Streptophyta; class Magnoliopsida; order Escalloniales; family Escalloniaceae; genus Escallonia; species Escallonia herrerae. Next base: position 110,866 of record JAVXUP010002442.1, on the reverse strand, counting down.
AGCCACTCGCAATTAAATTATGAAAAAGATATCCGTGTTGGAGGAATCTTCCTTCTACTCTACATAAAGCGACAATTGATGCTCGCTCAATAAAAATATTTTGACAATAACTTTCATTTAACAGTGCTAAAAAAATATAAATTGTCGCTGAAAGTGCTAGCACAAAAGCCTATATCAATATGAAGCGATTATTAATTATCATTGTATGCGGAATTGAAAAAAAATTCCTACAACTCAAGTAATAGCACAAGTTTGCCATTGCATTATTGAACGAAAAGTTCGAGTTTCACGGAGACTGATATTTGGAGGTTACAAAAAGTTCTATTATTGTGACCAAGTGAGTCTCTTTTCCAGGAAAGAAAGCGGCGTGAACTGCAATGTTGAGCAGGCAGCGGGGTGCTATGTTTGCAGGAACTGCAGTTGGTGAGGGTGCATTATCTCAGCTATTTAATTTAACCAAAAGGGTGCGGCGGTTGGTTGGTGGTTTCCATCAGGTTATGGCTTGGGGATTGTTTAGGAGAGTGGGATCCCATCCCAGTATTAAATTCGCGCTCGTGTGTGTGTGTGTGTGTGTGATTTGGGTCACCTCAGGCTGATAATGAGATTTAATCTGTTGATGACTGGCCAACTTACATGTTTGTACCAAATCCTGACCAGTTTGGAGGATATTCCCTTCATTGGATGGTTGATGTGCTTAATAATTAATATTGATACGGGGGTCTGTTCTGTTGGGTTGGGTTGGGTTGTAGCATGCCAAAATTTGCATAAACAAGTAGAAGTTCCATCTACTAAAGACGTCTGGTCTTGCATGCCTTCAGATGCAAATTCCTTCTGAACGTGCATGAATAGAGTAGAGTAGAAAGGGTTTATGGCGTGTTGAGATTTTGATGCCAAGACACTGGAAGCAAAAGCTCAAAACTAATGTTTTCAAAATACGCAGAGGATATCTTTTTGAAATAAATATGGACGTGTACACAGTTATTTATACTTGTGTTTTATCGCTTTCCCTAGTTGTATTATCACTTGTTTCGTCCAAACATGTAACCTACTACCTTTCTATATCAATGCAATTCTCTTATTACCACCTAAAAACGAGAAAGAAATAAATAGAATGAGTCAATATGCTAGTTTAAAACCGTAGATAATATTTTTAACGTCATGTTTTTCAACAATTGTACTAGTAAAGATACTTCAGCGAAACTTACCACATAACGAACAATATATTCCTGAACTCTGGAGCACTACTGTCGCCTGCCACCAACGACAGCCTCTAGCCTCCAAACATGCCAGCACTTGCCACCTCGTTCAACCGCCATGGCCACCACTCTAACATTGGCCATTGTTGTCGGACACCATCTCTGCCTCTAGCTGCCGGCATTGACTAGAGCTTCTGACTAAAATCACGCAACACTCTTGAATTTTTTTTTCTTATTTTGTACATACAAAAAACTTTTTCCTTTATTGTCAACCAAACTCGATTCAACCCACCAGCCCAGCCCAGTCCAGTCCAGTCCAACCAATTCAACTTGTTCTTATGTTCCGTTGCGTCGGGTTTGAGTAGCACATAAGTTTAGTTGTGTTGGGTTGAAATCCACCAAGTCAGCCAAAGTCTCACCGTTACTTTATAGACGATATATTTGTTTGAACTAAAATGGATGCTTCACTGTACTCACGAATCGAGTGCTGCTAGCCTGCTACTCTTCTCTAACTTTCATTTTAAAATTAATAAAGTCTCAGGTGGAGTCAGGCCCAGCACACGAGGCTCCATATAGACTACAGCTGGACGGGCCACCTTAGAAACCCAAAACCGAAATTTGAATCATACCCGAGCCCAAGCATATACCTGATAAGTAGTTGATAATTAAATCAGTTAAAAATTATAAATTAAGTGGACGAAACCTACCTTGAAAAAATTGATTTTACTCAAAAAAAAATATTAATAAAAATCATGCCATCATAAAATCAATAAAGCATTACTCTTTTTTTTGTGTGTGTGTGTGTGTGTAGAATATGTTAATGTAAATGTATGGTCTCGTAGTAATTCGTTTAGAAGAATCATTTATTTGTCTCCGTTTGACCTTCTTAGAAACTTTGATGACAATTATTTAATTTATGAGTTCAGTTTGGAATTTATATAATATTAAGTTTGTCATAGAAATTCACGAGAAAAAAATTCAATTGGAAGGAGTAAGAAAATTCAATTAAAAACCACAAAATAATGCATGATTATTATTAATCTTCCAAATAATGCCAAGCGGAGTATTTGACTCTTAGGCGAGGTAAAATAAATAGGATTAGGACATCCTAAATATGGAACCGGAAGATACGGGGCCCAGTGCAGGTCCTTAGATACGGGGCCCACCGTTCACGGCACCAAACCCATTTGATTTCTTGCTGCCAAGACATAACTGAGCTCAGCTCTCTCTCTCTCTCTCTCTGTGTAAATTTTCTGATTTTGGCAGAGGCCCTAAGCATTTATTATCCCACACTCACTCTCTATCTAACTATTATTACCAGCCAGCTCCCTTAATCTCTCTCTCTGCGCATTATATTTATGTATGTCTGCACATACGCGCACACACTACATATAATATGTGGGTGTATACGTGTGTAAATCTAGCTGATAGGGATCTGTGAAGCACAAACCGTCGATTGCGGATCGCCGTTAGTCTTCGAGGTAAAGCTACCAATTTGCTTTCCACGGCATTCAGTGTGTTCCAGATCACTCTGTGTGTGTGTGTGTGTGTATTTACATAGAGGTAGCGTTGGCATGCTTTGGTAGCAAAGTTCAACAAGGAAGTTCGTATTGAGGGACAATTAGACTGATGCTAAAAAGTTTTAATGGTTTGATGTGGATTTTGGCATGTTATTGGAATTTCCCCTTGTTGCGCGTGTGTGTGTGTGTGTGTGTGCATCTTTGCGGGTCGAGCGCACGCTCTTTTTTATGTGGAAAGATGGAGTTTGTTATATTGTTGCAAAATCCTACTGTTAAATGTTACACAGCGGGACAATTGTACTGACTAAAACGTGATATTCTTCTCCATTTCGTATTTTTGTGTTCTTTTTGATTTTTTGCGAATTACTGGAATAAAGTTTGAACGTGTTAATGTGACTTCGTTCATTGTTTTTGTCTTAGTTTTCTTGTCAAACAATACTTAGTTGATATCAAAAAAGTCAGAGGGGACAAAAGATATTGAAACGGAGGGAGTATTCTTTATTTGATTTATGTTTTTCAATTCATAACCATCACAGTGCAGTTTGAAGTGGTCTAGTTCATTCTGGATTGGATAATCATGTTAGTCACGTTTGGCATATTATAGAATTTTGCCGCACTTATTGTGGGCGATTGTTAGTAGACTCTACAAGTGAGAAAAGGGAATCATTAGTGGGCATTCTGTTCAGCGGCTAGGTTTTCAGACGGACTGAGATTCAACGTTATCAGAAGTTCAATGTGTGAGGTAGGATAACTAGATAGGTCTACTGAAAAACGTTGCATCTATTTTGAGGTTAAAGGGATTTTCTACTGGATACACTGAAGTGAGTGCTAACAGTGAATAGTAGCAATTACAGTATACTGCCTTCTCTCACACAATCATGAGTGAGAAACCTGCGTTTCACATGTCTAATGGTACACCCTTTGAACCGGCTTGTCAGATATATTAACAGCTTTCTCATTAGCGTTGAGTAACTCAAATTAAGCTACCTTTTCCAGTTTTGCTTCATGTAGTCAAGCCCAAAGGCAGTGCTCAATTTGTTTGCTTTTTCATTTTTTGATGGTTTTTGACAAGTGATGAACGTTGATATTAGTTTTTGCTCCGGCTTTATGACATTGCACCAAATTTCCGGTTTGAGTACTAGGAAGCTTTTATTCTCTTTTGTAGGAGGGAAGCTAAGTCAGATGCCAGATGGTTTTAAGGTCCAGAAAGTGAGAAAGAACGCAAGCTTGTGGCAGAATTCAGCCAAAGCAATGATCAATAAATCACTTTTCTTGACCTACCTGTACCTACTAATCTATGTTGTGCTCTCATCTGGAGTTATATTGTACAACAAGGTAATGCACCTTTTTTTCACCTGTATTTCTATATGCTGTGGACTACGACTCGAATTCTGGACCATGGGGTGAATTGGAATTTTTAAGAGGAACTTTGATCCAACAATTTAGTTTATAGCGCTTTGAAGTCCCACAACACACAGGAATTTAGAGACTAGAGAAATCCTTTTCCTGTCCATCTATATTTTTTGATTTTGATTTGTTACATGTTTGATAGAACATATATGTACAGGACTACCTATATAACTTGGTCCGTAATACAATGCTCACTTTTCGTACAATGGAGCTGATGTTCTTGTAAATTCATCATTTGATCATATACTGCAATGTACTATTTCTGTCCTTAACAAAGAGACATCCTTAACTCTTTGGACAAACCTTTGATAGTATTTGGACTGGTTAGAGATGTCTATTTCTCTAACGGTGATCAAAAGAAGAACTACTTGACAAGTTAAATGAGATTGCCACTGAACCTCTGGCTCATTTATAATGTACGCATCTAGTTATCAGATGGTTCTGTCATAAGTCAAAGGTGTCGCTTTACAGGACACAGGGGAGTATAATTTTTGTCTGATTCCAAATTTTTAGACAACGTATTGCAAAAATGTGACCATCATCTGCAACATTGATAAAAGTGTCCAGTAATTCTCCTTGATATCTCAACATCTCATGGTAACATTGAGTATAGAGACGGATGGCATCTATTCTGACTTCGAACTGTGGAGCCGGCTGGACTTCTACTCCTGACTTCTAGTATTACTATAATTCCACATTCAACTGGCTATATCAGGCTTAAGCAAGGATGGAATGAACTGGCACGATAATGCACTAAATACCTAAATTATTTTGTGAAATGTCAGAACAATGCTGTAGGTTCTTATGCTACACAAACCCTTTGTTAATCACTAGCATGAGTTATTTCATGGAGAAATTGAGTGGAATTTGTTTCTTGATATCTTTTTACTTTAAAGGTAACTTATGATCCGATGATTTTATTTGCAGTGGGTTCTCTCTCCGAAGTACTTCAATTTCCCACTTCCTATAACGCTTACCATGATTCATATGGGATTTTCCGGGGTGGTTACCTTCTTTCTTATTCGTGTTTTCAAGGTATGGCTCTCTTCTCAAATCCCAATGATCTCACTTCATTATATTGGTTGTCTCTAGCAACTCAATGGCTAGTAGATGTCCTGTAACCTGGTTTTTCCAGCAGAAAAGCAGACAAGTGAGAAAGCATTAACCTCCCTAACCTATCTAATGAGTTACCTTTGAGCAACTAGTTAGTTTCTCTATTCATTTCGTCTGTTTTGAAGGTCCAGGAGGTTTTATTTTCGCAAATACATTAGAAATTACTCTTTATTAGCTTGGGCACTTTTGTCACTTGTTGGTGATTAAGTTTCAGCCTTCTTGTGTTATTTAAGATGGAGAATTTTTTTTACCAAGTCTTAAACTTAAGAAAGCATATCAACTACTAATCTGGAAAATGTAAATATTAGTAATAGAGAGTAACGTATCTGCTTCATGTAAAATGGTAGTTTATGTTGGCGCAAAGATACAGTGTTGCTTTTATCTTTGGAAAGGGACAATATTTGTTTGAATATATCATATCTTAAGTGTTTATGATAATTGCTTGAATCTTTCTCCTATAATCGAATTAGAACATGCAGAAATCTGCAGGAGGGTTCAACTATAGAAAAACGAAGGAGCTGTAGCATTCAAATAGTCTTATGAATAGTTGCAATTAAAGAGGAGTATAATATGGTTTTGACAATTTGTTCTGGCTCCAGTTATGGTTAGTTTATCAGCATTTTCTGGTAGTGATGATGTAGGTGATCGTTGAAGCTGCAGATTTGAGTCATTTGATGCAAATGCATTTCTTGCGAGAACCATGTTAAGTGTTGTTGACTTAGCAGGTCTAGGGTTTAAAATCAAAGGCTTCAGATAATGAGTGTTACATAATTCTTTGAGGCTTGATCTCACCACTATTGACATTGACAGGAATGCATTTTTCCTTAAATTGCTATTTGGGATCCTTCGGCAGGACATCTTCTGCTGCAAGTGGTGTTTGGGATCTTTGTCTTCAGCTTTTTGGAGATTTCTAGGGCATGCCTCGTTCGTTTAGACTTTCTCAGGCCTGGTCTTTGCATAAAAAGAGGAATTCTAGAGTTTTTGAGGGTGTAAAGAGATTCTTGGAGAAATTTTAAGGTTCTCGTTTTGTCAACTCTTGCCTTTTGGGGCAAAGGAAATAATTGATTCGCCTTTTTGATGGCTTGTTGAGGTGCATAGTTAGTTGATTTTTTATGCCTTTCTGTACATGAGTCGCCCTCTCTGGCATCTTTTCCCATGAATATGCATGTACTTATCAACAATAAGACAGCGTTAAATTGGACATGGTGAGGGAAAGTCAATTAAGGTTGATTGGTTACTGCTTTTGTCCGAAAAGTGATCTTGTGTCCTAGTTGCTGTACCACCCGTGCTAAATCAATACACTGACCGCTACGTTCCTCACATCTTCCAATTTCTTCATGAAAACACAAGCATTACATTTGCATCCGAAGTTATCGGAAACTTGTACTCATTTATGTTTTTATATTGGCAGGTTGTGTCTCCCGTTAAAATGACACTTAGAATGTAAGTGGTTTCATTTGTGCTTTAAAGATCTTAATCGCTCTGCCTTGTCAACTTTTCCAAACTTCCACCTTTTGTTTATACTTTGATGTTTCACTTATGAATGCGGAATGACAGATATGTAACATGTGTGATTCCCATAAGTGCCTTCTTTGCGGCAAGTCTTTGGTAAGTCCCCAGTGTTTGCAATAATGGTCTTATGGATGTATTTTTGAACTGATGTTTCTTCATGATTGGTCTGTGAATAATTACTTCTTAGTGTTTCCATACATTTCAACGACTGATCCTTGCCATTTTGTGAAGCTATGTATGATTCTTGTGTATATAGGTAACAACTAACATATAGGGAGACAGTGGGCCCATTCTTTAGGGCATTGATGTTGTTGGTTATGCTGAGACTTCCAATGATGCATGTAGAGCATAACAATATGTAATAACATAGATTGAGCTGTGCTCTGTTTAGGTTTTGTGGAGCAGTTAATTTGTAGGTAGTTGTTGACTAACCATACCTAGGACCATATGCCCTTATTTACTTGTCATAACAATTCACGCCCAGCAAGAATGATGTTACCAAAAGGTTGTCTTTGCTATGACACGAATGACATAGGTTTTTCCCCGGTAACAAACTATTTGAACAGGCTGACAATTTTATATATGCTCCACTTGGATAGTATGTCTGGATTCTGATAAATCATACTTCAACAAGATCTTAACCTTTCATTTATGATTCTTCTCAAGTATGTCCGTGATGGTGATAAATTTGCTAGTGGGATAGTTTTCTTACATCGAATATCACCCTAAAGTGCAACTGAAACGACCAGTAGTAAGTCTTGCATCACCACCGGGCAGATATCTGACAACACTACATAAATCTAAATATTTTTCTTACTCTACACCGTTCTTAATACTTTTACTATGCACTCTAAATGCATTCTGCCATAAATGATATCTTCCACCTCAATTTGTTTTTTCTTGCTACAGGTTTGGTAACACTGCTTACTTGCATATATCAGTAGCCTTCATCCAGATGCTCAAAGCCCTAAGTAGGTTCAGATAGCGTTCACGTCGTTTGCTTAAAGATTTTCCAAACTTGAAAAATTAGATTCTTACTTTGTAGTTGTGAATGTTACAGTGCCCGTGGCCACACTTCTGATGGCTGTTTTGTGTGGCACCGACAAACTAAGGTGGGACTTGTTCTTGAACATGGTGCTGGTCAGTGTGGGAGTTGTCATTTCCTCGTATGGGGAAATTTATTTCAATATAGTTGGTACATCATACCAGGTTACGGGGATCTTTGCAGAAGCTTTGAGGCTAGCCTTAACTCAAGTCCTTCTGCAAAAGAAGGGTTTGACTCTAAATCCCATTACAAGCCTATATTACGTAGCTCCATGCAGGTATCAAATCTCATTTCTTTTGGGTCATTTTTTATATAAAAAGTTATAAATGCTTTAGAAGGTGAGAATTACATAGTCAACATAGCAAATCTTGTTCAAGTTAGGCAACTTGAATAGCTTATATTATCCGTAATATGCTTAAGGCTTGATTGCACTCTGAAACCTGTGTTTTTCCCAAAATTGCAGCTAAAACCTGACGTTACCATTTAGCTGTCAAAAATATCCTTCTTTGCAGTTGCAAGAAATTACTACAGATGATTAGTATTCTGTTAGAAATTAAGGGTAAATCAGTCATTTTAGTTTCCTTTGACCAAACCCATTTCGTTCTTCTTCCTCTTCCTATTCCTCTTCGTCTTCAGGAAACCAGTACCTCCACCTGCACTCTGGGCTCTCTCCAGCAGTTCAGCCTCTGTAATTATTCTTACCTTTGGTTAGGTGGTTGTTCAATTTCCAGTCAAAGCTCATTGCTATTTGCAAATTTTTTGGGTACCGGGTGTGTGGGCAAATCCCCTTGTTTGACAGTAGGAAAAGGGGACATGTGTCCATTTTCACTTTATCATGCATTTCTTCAAGATGCTTTTCCGTATGTGTTTAATGTTTACTTCTTTATTGATTTGTTTATATATACATGTAGTTCACTATGGTAAGCTACAATCATGGCACAACCTCCCCTTTAGTCATGAGGTAAGGGCATAAGGCCATCCAAGTTGTGGCTCATATAATTCTCATCGTTCAACTCGGAGTCTCATTCAGTTAAGTCTTTTTTACTGAGTCGTTAATGTATGAAAAAGGGTTAAATAGAAAAATAGTGGCTGCCTTTCTTCATTTTCTATGCAACTTGAAAGAAAAAGGTGAAGATTTTGTGCAAGAAAATATCTTTATTTGTTTTTCTCCCTCCTTTTGGGTCTATTTGTGCAGCTAGTTTTGAACATTGTTTTGTCATTGCTTTCATGGAAGCAGATCTCTTGGTTGATCACGACTCACCCACACAGAGGAAGCGGGGGGTGGGTTTGGGTTGTTGGGGGTGGGAGGGGGGGGGGGGTGGGGGTGTTGTTAAGGAATTAACATAATGCGTTCAAAATAGCAGAAGTCTTCATATTTTCCATATTACAATATGATTCTTGCTTTCTAATATTTACCTTGATGACCATACAATTCTCAGTTTTTGATGAAATTCCCTTTATGCAGTTTCGGGTTTCTGTTTATACCATGGTATTTCTTGGAGAAGCCTGGGATGAAAGTGTCACAGATTCAATTCAATTTCTGGATCTTTTTCTCCAATGCTATTTGTGCTTTAGCATTGAATATCTCAATTTTCTTAGTGATTGGTAGAACTGGAGCTGTTACCTTTCGAGTTGCTGGTGTTTTGAAAGATTGGATACTTATAGCCCTTTCAACAGTAATATTCCCGGAGTCCATGATCACTGGGTTGAATCTTATTGGCTATGGACTTGGTATTTCTTGTACTTGATCTTAGAAGTTATCAATCAAAACTAATTTCCTCTATCTTTAAGCCACAGAAAATTTGATAATGTTTTAACATCATTCTGTAGCGCTATGCGGCGTAGTCATGTACAACTACTTGAAGATTAAGGATGTTCGTGCATCTCAACTTGCTTCTGAAAGTCTTCCAGAAAGACTTTCAAAGGTCAGCTTTCACTTGATTCTTAATCTCTGTAGCTCGTCAAAATGCATAAATCTGCTCAGACGAGAAGCTGATTCTCCACTTGCTAACAAGCTGCCTTGTGCTTACTGATGCTCAAGTCTTAGTTCAGAGATTTTGCATGTTTTCCATTGAATACAGGACTGGAAGTTGGAAAAGAAGTCATCAGACAAATACATACCCGACAGTAGCGATGATGGAGGAAGCAAAGGCAACCATTTTGCCTCTGACGTGAATGTAGATGAAGAGGCACCTTTAATATCCTCATCAAGGCTTTCTCACATCGGACGTGCACAGCTAAGCAACCGGGACACATAATTATTGAAGTAAATATCAAGATATATTTTTGCAGGGAGTAGATCACTTCATTAATGGTTAGATCGTTTGCCAAAGCCCGTACACACAATCCACCCCTTGGTTCCCGGGTGATTTGACTAATTAGATCGGTAGCGTTTATTCTTCTGCTTTAGCAGGGAAATTTTGATTTGAATATCAGTAGGAGGCTAGAATTAGACAAATCCAGGAGGCATCTCCATATATCAAATTAATTCTTTCAAAATTTAAAGCATAAAGGATGAGTTTTGTTGATTCTGTGTCTGCAGTTGCTTCTTTGTTAAACAAATAAACGGCATCCTATACTTTAGAGAAGGGCAAGACCTATAACAGGGCTAAAGGTGCCAACTTTGTGAACATGCATGGTAGAGCATCTCATTTGCTTGGATGCAGACCTTTGCCCAACAATTAGGCTCATTTTCCAGGTGCATTCAATGGTGTACCTGATGGCAGAATTAGGGACTTTCAAGGTGTGGTCCAATTTTTAGGTGGCAGTCACTAGACAGTACACAAGATATAACTCTTTTGCTGCCTTTTGTCAAAGTCTTTAGCAAATTTTGGGGAAGTCTTGTGTAGCCAAGACGGACTCATTAGCTTATAAAATTTTCTGTGGTATCCTTGTTTTTGCAACAGATATTCCCCGTTTGGCACTCTTTTTTTCCCTCTTTTTTTTTTCAGTTTTAAAAACTGAAAAAAAAGGAGCGTTTGGTAACCATTTTTTTTTCAATTTAAAAAACCAGTTTTTAAACTGCAGAGTAAAAAAAAAACTCCAAAAACTTTTTTTTTTTTTTCACTTTTGGTTTTTTTTTTTCGACCACCACCACCACCCTCCCACCGCCGGCAGCCACCTCAGGCGACCACCGACGGAGACTGCCGGCCGCCGGCAGCCACCTCCGGCCGCCGGCGACCACCGCCGAGACTGCCGACAACCACCTCCAGCCGTCGGCGACCACCGGCAGCCACCTCCGGCCGCCGGCAGCCACCGCCGGAGACTGTCAGCGGCCATCTCCGACCGCCGGCGACCACCGCCGGAGACTGCCGGCAGCCACCTCCGGCCGTCGGCCACCACCACCGTCGACAACCGCTACGCCCCACCATCGCCACCGCAAACCACCAAAAAAAAAGTCAAAATAAAAAGGGTTACCAAACACAAAAAAAAAAAACCTCAAAAAAAAAAGGGGTTATCAAACACCCACTTGTTTTTATATAAAAAAAAAATTAAGCTGCTCTTTAAAAAACTGCTCTTTAAAAACTGAAAACCAAAATTTTTTTTTTGTCAAACGAAGCCTAATCGCTAATAATCATATCAGCGTCATGGGAATAAACTACGATAATTCTCTGCAGTACAATACTTCTCCACTAATAGAAAAATATTGTTGAATGTACTTCAGCTACATAAGATTGTCACTTTTAATTTTAGCGACAGACAACATTTATGTTCACGATTTCAAAAGAGATGCCGTGTGTGTATATATATATAATCATAATAGAGTGAAATAACAAAACTTATATTATTATGGTACCTAATCTGAGAAGGAAAAAATTTGGCTGTCATCTCGATTGGAGGAATCTTCTTCCTATCTCCTATATAACGACAATCAATTATTTTTAATGACTTTTATTTAGCGACGCTAAAAAAGTACTGTTAATAATTATCGTTAAAAGTATTAAAAAAATATTATTTTAATGACTGTTAAAGGAAGATTCTTACTACTAGGATATGAGTCAAAGTTGGTTCATTTGAGAATCAAGCCTGGCCTGTCATATTCATCAATTATATGTATATATAGAGAGAGAGAGAGAGGGGCAGAGCAATGAAAGGTGGGCGAGGTTAAGAATCTCATTAGGCCTTACCGTGGTTTGGGCTAGTCTTCTTTGGCAGGCTAAAATGCCTAATGTGGCCGGCCCACTTCTTCTCTTTCCTCGTCATCACCCACAATCTTACACGTGTCACATTTCCAGCCTATTGAATCAAGTCCGTCATGGCACCCCAAAATTCAAAAAGAGCCAAGTAGTTAAATTTGCCCCTTGCACCCCCCAAGTTTTGTCATGTTTTGGTCCCACCCCTTGTGACTATTGTAATTTCAACTTTGACCCCCAGCACCTTTAATTGCTCTTACTGAAAGTTGACGTGCATTACCAATATTTTGCACTCAACGTTTCTATGTTTTAATTTTGACACCAGACATCTGAATGTACTACTGTTTAATTATTCTATCAAACGTTAACATCTTTGGATAAATATAATAAAAGGACCTCTTTTACTCCTAGACGTTAAGCCCATCTCGAGATAATTAGATGGAAAAATGCTGACTTCTGTAGCATAAAATCACGACTCACGGAAGGTGGTTTTGATCCCACCTCTCATGACTATTGTATGTCAATTCCGACACCGAGTGCCTTTAGTTGCTCTTACCAAAACTTGATGTGCATTACCAACATTTTGCACTCCACATCTCTTATGTTTCAATTTTGACACCCCACATTTGAACAAAAAGCTAGCATTTTTACGGATAAAATTGAGAGAAAAGGACTCTTTTACTCGTAGATGTTAAGCTCATCTTGAGATAAACTACATGGAGAAAATGCTGCTCACTTCTAGAACACAAAATTTCAAAAATCATAGGGAGTACGAGTTGCAAGAATGTAGACGGCCAAAAAGCGACATTTGAGCTTCAACTTTAATTGTTCAAGGTTCGGATACAACTTCACCAAAATTCCTATAAACATCTTTAGTGACGATAATTTGAAATTTAGCGACGAAAGCGGGAGGTGAAAAAAGAAAAGGGAACCCTGGTTAGGCACTTAACCGCAGTTCCAGAAACCCCAATTGCCCACCACTTGTCACCGTCTAGGGATGGCAATGGGGCGGGTCGGATGCGAATTTTATGAAATCCGTACCCGCCCCGGTAATCCCTGCCCCGCCCCGGCACAAGGTCAAGGGATGGGAATACCATCCCCGATCCGATAGAGTATTAGAAAATCTATTCCCGCCCCGATCCGCCCCGACCTCTATAATTTTGAATTTTATCTCCAAAGTTAGTATAGGATTCTTCTCAATGCAGTTTGCATTATTGCAGTATTATCTTTCCGTAGTTATTATGGGAGGATCATGCATTGGCAACATTTCAGCAAGGCCTTGAGGTTTTGCACCCAACAGAGGACATAAATATGTTTTAGGTTTTGCACCCAAATGAGAACTATATGCAGCTGGAACCTAAGAGAAATGATAACTACAATAACTTGGTTTTTCACTTTTTCTCATTTCAGCAAGGCCTTGAAGCAATTCCACCCGTAAATCTTCTAACTAGTGCTGTAAACATAAAATCCAAGAAATAATAAAACTAAAGAACTTATCAAATTGCAAATCTATTAGATCTGCAAGTCTATCAAAACTACAAATAAGAAGCCAGCCCATTGCTTTGATTTTCTGGTATGGGATCGTATCTAAACTAAAGAAACTTGCAAAAATTGCAAATCTATCTGATCTGCAAAATTTCAAAACTGCAAATCTTCACACTAAGAACACAACCCATTACTTTGACTCTCTTGTATGGGATCGTAACATCAACATTTGGTGCTTTCGATTCGGCGCATCACAGTCGCAACACTTGGCGAGCAGATCCCTCCACGAGCAGAGCAGAACTTGGGGTTTAACGGTGGACGGTGTTTGGTTGAGAGGTGGTCCGCGGAGGAGAAGACAGGTGGTGGGAGAATTGGCCAAGGCTGACGGCACCGCGGAAGTGGCTGTCCGGTGGAGACGGAGAGTGGCCGTGCGCCGACCGCCGTGCGGTACTGCGGTGGTCCGTGGGCGTGGAGATTGGAGAGGCAGAGAGCCAGCTGAGAGTGGAGAGCTGTGAGAGTGAAAAGGCAGTAGGCACAGCCGCACATATTAGGGATTTTAGGGTTTGCAAGAAAAAAAACAAGGAACATATATATATATATATATATATATATATATATATATATATATATATATATATATATATATATATATATATATGGGAGCTGATCCCTTAATAGCGCTAGCAAAATTGAGTATTTGCTAGCGCGATCTGGGTCGTCCATCCTGAAAGATGGACGGTTCAGATCTCACCTTTTTTTAAAACTGTCAGTAGTCCGCGAAACAATATCGCGGACGACGTTTTTTACCTTTTTGCCCCTCCACGCCGTCCGTGACACAGTATCGCGGACGACTGACAGGCCCTGACGCATGTCAAAAAAAAGTCGTCCACCACACTGTGTGGTATGACTTTTTCTGTGTCATTAATGTGTCCGCTACATTATGTAGCGGACTAGTCTTCTCTTTTTCCCTCCCTTCTCTCATTCTGACTTCTTCTTTTTCTCTCTCTTCTTACTTTGATCCTGATGAACAAATCTTCATGAAGTTCGATGGCAACAGATTGCCATTGGTAAAAAAGACTCCAAAACGAGCACACCCAATTAGCACATCCACCTGGAGGCTGGAACCATTCATGAAATTGGCTGGCAACAGATTGCCATTTTGTTCTAGGGTCTTCAACCTCCTCCATTTCTATCACCCCTATATCAAAAACGAAAAGATTAAAAAAAAAACCTAATTTCTCAAACCCATGACAAACAAATCAAAGCACATCATAACTATTTGAAGCGGCAAGATAGAAAGAGAATGAAGAGTTTTCAAATGATTGTGGCCTCGATCGCCACTCGCACGCTCACAAGGGAGAGAGAGAAGATGAGAGATGGGGGGAAAGATAGTTGTGCCCTCGATCGCCGGACACGGGAGGTGCTGTTCAACTACCCCGAAGGAACCACCGTCTTGAAGGAGCTTATCCAGAAGAGAGAAGATGAGAGATGAAGGGGAAAGAGAAAATAAAAGTTGGTTGTCTCTTTTTCAGAGCTGACAACACGGATGTCTCTTTTCGAGAAAGTAAAATAGTCCGCTACATAATGTAGCGGACATATGTAATTGGGATTGAGGGGTATATTTGTCAAAAATACCGTTCGCTACATAATGTGGCGGACAGATGTAATTGGGATTGAGGGGTATATTTGTCAAAAATACCGTCCGCTACATAATGTAGATGACGGACTTAAAAAAAATACAAAAAAAAGATCTGGGCCGTCCACAGATCCCGCGTGGATGGCCGGATCGCGCTAGCAACTTAACTCAGTTTGCTAGCGCTCTCAACGGATCAGCTCCCTATATATATATATATATGGTATCCTATTGACGGCTAAGA
Organism: Escallonia herrerae; assembly: GCA_033070095.1. Classification (NCBI taxonomy): domain Eukaryota; kingdom Viridiplantae; phylum Streptophyta; class Magnoliopsida; order Escalloniales; family Escalloniaceae; genus Escallonia; species Escallonia herrerae. Next base: position 95,575 of record JAVXUP010002442.1, on the reverse strand, counting down.
TTAACTAAAGAATTAGGGTACGGTTAAGATAAACTAAAGAACTATGGTACACCGAGGCGGGACGAGTTGGATCACGGGACGGATTTAAGGGTATATTATACCGACCCTAACCTGTTGCGGTTTTTTTTAAAAAAAATATCATATCCGCCCCACGCCCCGATCAAAGTCAAAATAACCGGCCTACGGGGCGGATATATGGGGGTACGAATTTATTTTGCCATCCCTATCCCCGTCTCTCTCTCTCTAAATAAACTTCCGATGCAGCAGCAGATTTTCTCTCTCTAGAAAACAAAAGCAACAATAATACCGGCTCCGCTATTGAGTAAACGATAGTAAACGTGAGATGTCAGTTTCGCTTTGTACACTCAGAAGGCGCTTGCATGTTCCAGTGTTTGTGACCTCATCGTACATTCATGGCGGCGAAGAAGCTGCATGAGTCGTTTTCGAAGAGCCTGATCGAGGAGGTGCACCGATGGGCTTGCTTGAAGCAGACCGGAGTCAGCCTCCGCTACATGATGGAGTTCGGGTCCCTGCCCACTAACCGCAACCTCCTGATTTCGGCCCAGTTTCTCCACAAGGAGCTCCCCATTAGGATTGCCCATCGAGCTATTGAGCTCGAAACCCTCCCTTACGGCCTCTCCGAGAAACCCGCTATCCTGAAGGTAAAAAATGTTGACCCAATTCCTCTTTAGTCCCGTTTTGTTCTATTTACTCTCCCTGTTTCATTATTTCATTTGAAAATTTTGGCATGCGTTTAAACATGTGAACCATGACTTTGTTCGTAGTATTTATCCTATTTTGACTTGTCAAACATTACTTAATTGGTGTCTAGTTACTGTTTTTGCCCAGTTCACTTTCATGTCTGAACCCTAGAAATTTGCAAAAGGGGGGCACAGTTTATGAAACGGAGGGTTTATTGATATGTTTTGATTTTTTATTGCTTTAAGTAGTTAAATGTGGTGACTGTACACATGTCATTATAAGTTGGATTGTTTATGATTTGACTTTACTGCTAGAACTTTTACTGTCAATTTTATAGTGATCTTTTGACTTTGATTATGTAATCAGCAATACAGCGTACTGCAGTGGATTTTCAGTTTACTAGTCGTGCTTAAGTAATTGTTTGGCGCCTCTTTGCTTGGATTTTATGATGTTATGCACACTCGTTTAATATGTGTTTTAGGATTTTCAGTTTTTGGCATATTTCAAATGAATTAAGTTTAGTGTTGAGTTTGTTTTATGGAGTCTCTGAATAGTTATTGCTTAGGTTGGGATTCTCCCGAGTGTCTCATATTTGCCTCCCTGATACTTTTAGTGTCCATCATTAATTATTGGTGAATAGCAGGGAATGCTACATTAATTCCTCTGTTGCTATATCTGCAACCCACCTTGTTGATAATGCACATGAGAGGCCAATAGGGTGCAAAATAAGAAATGAGGGTGAGAAATAGCACCTCTCTGTGTAACATCACAAGGTGAGCATTGGACCTCAACTGCTAAGGTAGGAACTGATTTCAATTGTTTTTGCTTGTCAGGTGCGAGATTGGTATTTTGATTCTTTCCGTGACCTGAGATCCTTTCCTGAGATCAAGGATACGAATGACGAGATAGACTTCACACAAATGATTAAGATGATCAAGGTGAGACACAATAATGTCGTGCCCACGATGGCTTTGGGCGTCCAACAGCTGAAGAAAGCTCTAAATCGGAAGATGGATTACACAGATCTGGATGAAATTCACCAGTTTCTGGATCGCTTTTACATGTCAAGAATTGGTATTCGTATGCTTATTGGTTAGTCCTTTTGCCGACTTGTTATGCTTTGTTGCTTTTCTTATTCTCTTTTCTAATTTTTTACCGTGTTATGCTCTTACACGGCCACTTGAAGTGAAATTCTAAACTTTGTACTTCAAATTTGGATGAAACTCAGGGCAGCATGTGGCGTTGCACGATCCCAATCCCCCTCCTGATTGCGTTGGTTACATACACACAAAAATGTCCCCGGTAGATGTAGCCAGAAGTGCTAGTGAGGATGCACGTGCAATTTGTTTACGAGAGTATGGTAGCGCACCTGACATCAGTATTTATGGGGATCGTGACTTTACATTTCCGTAAGTAATTTTTGACCTTACTGTGTGCTGAATTGTTGATAGCTGATGTAGTTCAATTGGATGAAAATACGCAAGATTGAGCTCTTAATTGTCCACTCTCATGACAGGTATGTTCCAACACATTTACATATGATGGTTTTTGAGTTGGTCAAGAACTCCTTGCGTGCTGTGCAAGAACGGTTTATGGACTCTGACAAAGTTGCTCCTCCTATTCGAATTATTGTTGCTGATGGTTTAGAGGATGTTACCATTAAGGTATGTCTTCTGTTGCTTCAGATAGGCAATGTACCTCTGGTCGTCAGAAACTTATCATTGCTAACCGCTTGTTTCACATACTTTTGTTTTACGACTTGGATCAGAATTGCATGCTCAAGCATGTGATCAGCTCTTTGTGCTTACTTGCTTAACTAATGTGACATGTCTGATATCTAGGTCTCTGATGAAGGGGGTGGCATACCAAGAAGTGGTCTCCCTAAAATTTTCACATATCTCTACAGCACTGCAAAGAACCCCTTAGATGAGCATTCAGATCTTGGAACAGCTGATGTGGCAACGATGGCTGGTTATGGATATGGACTTCCAATAAGTCGCCTGTATGCCCGGTACTTTGGCGGGGATCTGCAAATTATCTCCATGGAAGGATATGGTAAGCAGAATATCATATTTTCTCAATCAACAATATGGCTCTTGTAATTTGATGCCTCCTCGTAAATTGGTGGTGGTTCTCTTTTCTTGACCATTTTTGGAGGTTTGTTATCTTGTAGATTGCATTTGTATGTTCTGAAAATATGATAAGATGATGGAGATCAAATATATTCGGTTGTCCTTGGAGTCTCAACCTTATTAAACTTTCTTTTTATCTTGATAAATAAATTACCTGGCTGCTCTACACTGCCAGAACTTTCATAGAAGGCACAAGACATTGCATCTAAGATATACTCAAGTTAAAGGGTTGACTGCTGTATAAGATTGCAGTGTTGCCTCATAAGGGAAGCCATCTAGGGGTTTACCAGAAACAATATCATTTGAGAGCCTGGAGAGTGTTATATCAGAAGTCATTTAATAATTCCGACTCCTAGCTGTTCCTCAAACCAAAACTGGTTCCAGTATGGTAAGTTTTATTCAGTAGATGTCGTTCAGTAAAAACTGCGTGGTCTATATGGGAATGTACTTGTGTCCCATTCCCACGGGGTTTCTATGCGGTTTCGAAAACGAGACAAAAAATCTTCTTTGTGGTCGAACACCCGAGTTACTTGTCTAGCCAGTGGGCGTGACTATATAGTTCACTGTCTGGTGTTACAGTTGCTAACATTGTGCTTCATCCTTGTAGGAACGGATGCTTATCTGCACTTGTCTCGTCTCGGTGATTCACAAGAACCTTTGCCATAATATATAAGCCGTTGCCATGGATTTAGGTCTATCTAAGTCGACCTGTGTAAATAATCTAACCCGGGTGGAATGCACCTCATTGTTAGAGGAATAGCCATTTTCTATTGCTTTCTATATAGGTTTCACTTTGTAGCTCTCTTATTATAATCTGTCTTTCCATTTTGACAGGTAGAAAATGAAAAACTCCACGGTTACTAGTGGAGCAAAACTATTGTGATTCAACTGTTGGATAACATTTGAATTTTTTTTTTAATTGCTTTGGTAGAACTGTAATTTATATTCGGCCCGTTGGTACGGAGATTTCGAACTTGGGACCTTGAGTCTATTCCTCAAGACCTTTGCCACTTCACCCACCCCTTGGGGTTAAGAGAAGTGGATGGGGGTAAAATGGGAATTTCATCTTGTATCTAGTATTTCAGTAATCTAGTTTTGCAGGTAAAAGATGGTAAATGAAGCCTTTCCTCTCCGGTTTGAGGTCATTTAGAGGAGTGGTTGCATGCCTCAGTTAAACAACAATAGCCTCTTTTGGATTTTGCATAAAAGGCAGTTGGTTTCTGTCGAATAGGCTCGAAGGTGATTTGAGGGAATGCTTGTTTTGCATTATCCAAAGGGGAGTGAAGTCCACGCTATTTAGGTGATTTGAGGGGACCCTTGTTTGCCACTCCGCCTTTCCTTCCTATTCTATTGCTTTAACGTGAATGAGGTTAGCTTCACTCGTTAAATAAGCGAACTTGCATTGGTTGGAAGAGTGCCTCGTGATTCTACTAATGAAGGGTTTGAGACTCACTGAAGGCAAAAAAAGAATAGATCAGCACCACCAAAAAGATCCAACTTCCCCTTCGCCACTCGCCTTTGCCATCGCCACTTGCCGATGCCAGCCACCGCTTTCGCCATCGAGATGGCTATTGCAAAAGTAATAACCTTCAAGCCGTACCCGAGTCGCCGAGCTCACTGCCACCCGATCCTCTCTTTTTTGTCATTAGAGATGACAACTTCTCTCACGCTCGCACACATACCATTGCGTTAGGTGGGAGTTGCGAAGTGCCGTCGCTGATTTGCCAAATGTCATTTTCTGGCCGTCGGAGATTGGTAGCTCTTTAGCAACTGTTTTTACCCACCATGCGCAAACTTTTGAACTCCTCTAAGGGGCGACTGTTGTTTGGAGCCTCGTTTGGGGATGATGAGTTTGTATTTGTTGTTGCCTGCGATAGTGTTACTTGTGAGTACCTGATTAGGCTTGAGGGAGGATGAGATGATGGAAGTGGAGGATCCTGTGACAGTCACAGAAGCCATTGATAAGTCGAATGAAAGGTGGGATCCAATCTGAGAGACCTCAGTGAATATTGAAAGGGAAAGAGAGGGAGGCGGAGAGCACAGAGAGTATGATGGGGATAGTAGGCAGAGAAAGATTCCTATGATTTATAAAAAGCTTCTTTGTTGTAGTAGTGATTGCATTGGCTGTAGATCTGGATCTAGTGGCGATTGTAAAGGAGGCATCGATGAGCTGCAGCGTTGGGGTGTGGAAGAGGTGGAGGCCCTAGTGTCGACGGTGGTGATTGATGTTGTCGTTGCATCGCTTATTCATGGTGCTGCCCGGCCATTGAAAGTGAGCGAGGGCACCCGACATTGCTGTTACTGGAAGTGGTGGAAGTGAGTCAGTCAGTGGTGGTGGTGGTGGTGGTGTTGCCACTGTTGTTTTGATTTTTCATGGGGCTGACCGACCATCTAAATCAAGCGGGGCAACCCGATGTTGCTGTAACCGGAGGGGGTGGCTGTGGCTGAGGTGGTGGGGCTGTTAACTAGTGGCAGTGGTGGTGGTGGGGCTGCTCTACAAACCCGTTATTTCATATTTAAAATTTTGCACTCAAAAGGGTAAGGGATGGATAAATAGGTCGACGCCAAAATGACATCTAGTTTTGAACTCATTTACCATGATTTTGTCAATTTCCGGAAATATTATTGCCAAAGTTGCAATTAAAGAGACTGTACCGCAACTGTATACATTACAGAGAATAATTTGACATTTAACCCTTATCAATTAAATAGAGAGGAGTACAAGTGTTATCCCCTCTTATAAAAAAAAGTGAAGCGCTTATGTAGAAAATTAGAGTGTGAATATCATTCCCCTGTACACCTCTCCTATGTAAACTATGATGTGATACTAATTTCTTAACTATAATATGATACAGCCCCCTCGCCTCCCATACTAAACTTCGATGGTGAGAATGAATGAGAGCCAATCTAGCATTGACACGAAACATCGTGTAAAATCGAGATCACTGAACATAACTAAAACCAGCACAGTTTAACGTATATATTACATAGCACCCGCCTTCAGTTGGCCTATGTAGTATTCCAAGGATATTATAATTGTAACGTACTGCTTATGAAAGGGAATCATTGCCATCACGAAATTTGGTCCTCAACTGGGAAAAAAGTCGGCTATGTGATCTCAAGCGGTTCGTATAGCCATCAGTGCCTCCTCTGTTTTGCCCGCTTCCACGATTGCCGACCTCTATTCTTCCACTTGTCAACACCAGCCGGTCGATTATGTTCCTCAATTTCTCGAACCTTACGCTTCCTGTAAACGTGGACACATGAACGCTGGCATCAAAACCAACACTGGAATTCCATCGGGAAAGGTGACAAGCACCGGTAGATTGCTACTTGCTTCAGAAAATGCAAGTAGCAGCTTCCAAACAGCATTTTTGTAAGAAATTAGAGTAGAGACTCGCCATCAAGTTATCAAATACCAACGAGTACTTGCACTCGACCTAGACATATTTTAGCTTACCTGTAATTCCCAAGGGAAGCATCAGATAGTAGCTCTTCAGCAAGTGTTGCCTTCCTCTCCTTCTTAGTAAGTCTACCAGTGAAGAATTCTGATGCTCCCTCTATTACTGTTCCAACCTGAATTGTTACACGGAATAAAAAGTAATATCATTATCCAAGAATAGTCAACACTAGGACAGCATAACAGGATACTTGCCTGGAAGTACTTCGGAAGCGTTTTTGATTTCGAATCACCCTTCTTGTAGTGTCTCTTTGGATCCATTACACCCCTCAACTGCAAGATTTAAAAGTCGCAAAAGCTAATCCAATCAATATACTTTTCAAAGAAATGACAAAAACAACCTGACAACTCATCAAAGTCAGGAAATTATCCAAGATAAAGGACCATAAGAGCTCACAAGAGTATAGATACAACATTTAATAGTGATTTACTAAGGTTTCAGCATTGTCTAGGTAATGTAAGTAATGACGGCCAAGAAGAACAAATGAATAACGCGTATGTTTTTTTCCCCCCGGACAAAGTAAATGACATTATGTGAGCTCCAACAAGGTGGCACACATCATCAGGGGAGATCAACTTGCATCCTCGATTAGAAAATGACAAGCTGATGGCAGCAACAGAAATCTACACCATCATCAATCTACATTACAATCACATAAAACGGTGGTGGATGATCCCTTCTGCCTGCTTGAGAGGTGTTATCCTCTCATTGCATTGAAATCCCTTGCTGTTTATAAGGTTGGACGATCTATTGTCAGACAAATTAAGTGCAGCTGCCACAAACTTCACTTTCTGAAATTTTTACATGGGGTGAAGATGATATAAGGATGGCTGGAGATGACGCAAAGTCTGAAACTGCTGAATTTAACAACTCATGCACATAGCCAAAGATTCCTGCCTCGGCATGCCTCAACTGACTAACCCATGTCAGCTTGGTTAAATGCATGGGATATTCACTGAGGAAGCTATCTTCCTAATTAGGCAAATAGTGGAGGGATTTTGAAGGGAAAAAGAAAGACCATATGGTCATATGGCTCTTATTCAATTCATCAACGCACTTTTTTTCAAGGAGATGAGCAACAAAGTAGAGTGTATGTCATCAATTATTTTATAGATTCCACGGCAGCAACCTTCTTTGCAATGATTTTTTCTTTAAAAGAAAATTACCAATTTCAAAATCTTCCCGAGCTCAAGGTTAGCAATGACTCACCAACACCAAGTGTAGCCTTAACGCTGTGGGGACCTCTAGTATAGCCTAAATTTACTATATTTAAGAGTAAATGCAGAAACCCTGACTCAGGTCGAAAACAGACACATGCCAAATTAGAAAAGTATTGATATTCAGTTGAGAAGCAAAACCAAAATTCACACTGAAAAATGCTAAATCAAGACTAGATAGCTCACACAAATTTAAAGGGTAGCAGCAAAAACAATTGTGTTAGTAAGGAAGAAATCACGACACCTTCAGCAGTTGAAGATCCTTTTTCAACTCAGGCGTCATGGTGGGAGCAGGCATATCAAACCTGTGCATAAGCACCAAATCATATAAAATTTCCTAGCTCTTCAAAAGCATAATATAAACAGAATATCTCATTCAAGTTGTCACGTACCAACTCTTCCCGGCCGTGTCTTTGACTTGTTTCCTCAGTAGCTTGTTCAACTTCTTGGGATCGTTAGGTGGAACAAAAAGCCCATCAATGAGCTCGGTATATGGTTTATAGCCTGAACTACCTTCTTGCAAATTTTGACGCTTCTCCAAACCATTTTTCGTTCCATTAGCAAGTGTGGGTAGATTTGGTTCCCATGAGAGCCCAATCACTGGCTTGCTTCCAGGCATTCTATTCATATGCAGATACTTCCGTATGTCAAAAAATCAATCGCACTGCGTGCATGTATGCACAAAACACACACATGTACCACATATAGCACAAAGCATATACATGTAGGAATGAGATGTTTACCTAAATTAGTCAAACCTCAGGTGCGCTAAGTACTTCTTGTATTTTAAAAGATCTGAGTCTGTTTTGACTTTTTAGCTATGAAGCACAGACACGGGTGCGGGTCCGTGGATATGGCATTTTCGAAAATTTTAGGATATGGGTGCGGCTGGGATATGGCAAATTTTGTATATATATTTTAAATATGCACACTTAGTACTGGATTTCTAAACAAACCCGGGACCATTTGAATCTTAAGAAAGTGCATAAAAATAAGTATGATGCAACTTAACTTAACCATTCTACAATAGTAGAATACCATCAAGTACATAATAACCACCACCAAATACATCACAATAGAAGTAGCATCAAAGTGTAGGAGCAACAAAGTTCCAAAGTTCAAACTAACATCAAAACCCATGACAAATAGAAAACAAAATACTTCATATTGTCACACTGAAACACTGCATATTGTCACGCACTCAAATTGAAACAGTGGAATTGGTCCAACTGTCCCGAGCCACAAGGAGAGAGGAAGACAGAAGGTATAGCGTAGAGCAAAGAGAGAGGAAGACAAGAACATTACCTCTCGAGAAATACTGCCGGAGGTGAGAACCCGTCGTCTCCCGTGGTCGCCGGTTGTCGCGGTTGGTCGCGGGTGGTCGCCGGTGTCGACGCTGCTCTCTCTCGGTCTCTCCCCTCTCCACAGATCTGCCGGAGGTGAGGGCCCGTCGTCGTCGGTGGTCGCGGATGGTCGCCGGAGTCACAGGTGGTCGCGGGTGATCACCTCCTTCCTGCCGCCGCTGCTTTGTCTGTCTCTGTCACTCTCAGACCCTGACAGGTGAAGCTTAAACGTTCATTAGGTTAATATAGGTTTTGTATTTACGTTTTGACCCCACAACTTTTTTTAAAAATTATGTTTTGACCCATAAGTATTTCATTTGCACTTGACCGCATTCGAACCGCACCGATAATTACGAAATAAAACAACAAAATCCCATAAGTACGTGACATGCACCACCCCGCACCTGACGCGCACCCGATCACGGTGCTTCACCCATTTAGAAGCCCCCATGCTTCAGAGCTTTTTAGTTGACTTGTAAAACGTGTAAACATATAATAATTTCGTACTTAAATTTAAACAAAATCATTTGACGAGTTGAGAGAGGGTAAAGGGTAAAGCTGATGAGAAAGATTAATGCATTATTAAGTGTTGAATTCAAACCTAGAAGTAACACCAAAAAAATAAAACTTGAGGGGGCTCAAATTTTGGAAGGAAAAGTTAAAGAATCAAAGGGAGCGTTTTGAAGATCCGAGGAGAGCAGAGTGACAGACTGGCGGCGTTCATGCAACCGGCTATTGAGCAGAAATTTTTTAAATCAATGGGCTACAATTCAGTTTTTGGGTGTTTACTGTTTGACTCCCAAACTAAACCAAACCGAAGTAGCCTCGATCCTAATCGAGAATAGTTCTTTCCTTTCCTCTGTACATAATGATTATGTTGTCTTCTTGAATGTCGAGCACAATTCCTCCGCTTAATCTTGCTAGCTCTACAGCTATCTCTTTTATCTTCTCTGTTTGAGAATGTCTTTGCCACCACTTTCGGCGTTTGGTGCTTCTTGCATATTTGGCCCATCTTCAAGAAGAAGAAATGCTGTTCTGGAGTCATAATGTCTGGTCTGGTCATGTGTTGTTTCTGATAACACCTTAATAATGTTCAGTCTTCTTAACAAATTCAGCATGGTAATCTCAACTTTGCTTATGATTTTTGGATAGCATTCCACAAAAACATGAAAAACTGATTCATCATCACCAGTCTTCTTGTAGACCTATATCAACCCACATGATTAAGGTAGATAATTCCGACCTTTCCTAACAATTCAATCTCATCAGTAGGTACGAGAAAACAGGTGAAGCACATTTATATCGGTTCAAGCCTACTATAATATTTCTATCCCATTTGAATATTGCAGATAATCTTTTGATGCCAAAGAAAGTGGGTTGGCAATCGACGTGGAGGTGTCACAAAGAATGCAATCCGAGTCAGATGTCAAGTAGGTTGATATGGTACACAGCAAGGGTGGAGTAAAGGCAGAGAGCAAGAGCTTCTCAGACAGTACCCGAGGGTGGCAGTGTTGCGAGAGTGACGGCGCATAGTGAAATATACGACGACAGTCACAGTCCGATACTTAGGTCCAGAGTCAGGATCCTGTATGTTCTCTCTCTAGAATTTCAAAGAAAATGAGTTTTAGAGAGAGAAAGTGAAATTGTCAAAAATGTGAGAATTCTGTCAAATGAATTCTCAAGACCCCAATTTATAGAGATTGAGATGATGATATCATCACCCGACACGTGGCCCTCCCCGGGAGTGACACGTCATCGAGGGGTCCACAGCTATCGGTGCTCCACGGACTGTCGAATCGCATATTCACCTGCCATGTCCTGCAGAGCGTCGCTCTGTCTGTCTGAAAAAACTGGCTCCCATAGCGTCGGCATTTTGCTAGAGAACCCCCTTGATCTAGCCACCAATCCAAGCCCTTGAAGAGTCCCATAGGCCTGGCAGCGGTGGGAATGACCCGATGCCCAACTGTTAGGCAGACTAGGCGCGATGCCCTCCGGGACCTGCTCACATCTCGGAGTGACCCGGGGGTCATAGTCCCTAGGGAAGCCGATATAAGCCCCCAGTAACGGAGCACGCAAGCCAGTCACGAAGACACCCTTGCTAGGAGTCGCTTATCCCGCGGGTGAGTCCTTGTGCCGCAGTACTCAGAGCGTGTCAAGGTAGCATCCCGGAGGAGCCGTCTACCTGGCGAAAGTGGAGTTGAAAAACTCCCTGGCAGAGATAGTGTCCTAGAAGAGTCGCCTATTCCGCAGGCCGAGGTAGCATCCCGGAGGAGCCATCTACCTGGCCGGCCGAGGTAGCATCCTGGAGGAGCCTTCTACCTAGCGGAAGGGGAGTTGAAAAGCTCCCTGGCGGAGATAGTGTCCCGGAGGAGTCGCCTATCCCCACGGGTGAGTTCTTATATTGGAGCACTCGGAACGCGTCAAAGTAGCATCCCGGAGGAGCCGTCTACCTGACTCTCCGAGGTAGCATCCTGGAGGAGCCGTCTACCTGGCGGAAGGGGAGTTGAAAAGCTCCCTGGAGGAGATAGTGTCTCGGAGAAGTCGCCTATCCTGGCGAGTGAGTCCTCGTGGCGGAGCATTCAGAGCGCGTCAAGGTAGCATCTTAGATGAGCCGTCTACCCGACTTGCCGAGGTAGCATTCCGGAGGAGCCGTCTACCTAACGGAAGAGGAGTTGAAAAGCTCCATGGCAGAGATAGTGTCCCAGAGGAGTCGTCTATCCCCGTGGGATGCTGCACACTCTGAAGAGTGGGTCAAAGCATGTTCCACGTCCATGGTTGGGGCACATGGTGTGGAGAATAAATGCGGTGCCCGGGGGGCATGTAACATGATTGTGGCGTATGGGCCCGATGAAGTGCGTATGGTGCTGGGGGAACGACATTGTGACAGAGAGCCTAAGGGCATGGCTATATCAGCGGCGCAGTGCATGGGCGTGGCAGAGTGTGTAAGCTGTCGGGGGCACCGTAGTGTGCAGAGAGCCAGGGACATGGCTGTATCAGTGGCAAGGCTCATGGGTCCCGTGGAGTGTGTGAGGTGAAGGTGATCGGGCAACGGGCACCATGGAGTCGGTTTGCTTGAACGAGCGACAGGCGCCGTGGAGTTGGCGCGCAGCGACGACTGGGTGTAGCAAAGACGACGAGAGGCCACGAGTGACAGTTGTCACGGCGACGGCGTGTGGCAGTGAGCGACGGTACGCGGTCGTGATGGTGGGCGACTGGAGTCACGAAGACGGCGCGTGGGCAACTGCAAGTGACGGTCGTCGTAGCGACCGGGCGCCGCTGTGAGCGACGGTAGTCGCGGTGACGGTGCCCGACCGCGAGCAATGATCATCGCGGTGGAGGCGATGCTAGGCCACTAGCGACAGTCGTCGCAACGCGCGACCGCGAGCGATGGTCGTCGATCGACAGGGTAGGTGGCCAACCCCCCCTAAGGTGGCCGACCCCCTAAGGGAGAAGGCACGCCAATGTTGCTTCACGTGACTTGAGTATGTGTCGCTTTGACCGATTTGTGAGCGTTAAAAAATTGACCTTTGAATATGTCACGTGTCGGGCAAAATGGGACCTCTGGTGGGCCCTTGGGTGCGACCAAAGTAGATTGTGAACACCTTTGAAGATGCACTTACCAAAATTTAGCTTTATGGCAACGTAGGTAGTCTGGACAGATATTAGTTTGTTTGGATTTAAGTAACTATAAAGATGCTTAACCAGGTTCATATAGGAGTAGGCTGATTTCAAAAGATTAGGGGATTGACTTGTACATGCCAGTGATGTTGGATTAGTGTAACCCTATCAGCACTCCATTGTGGCTATTAGCGCTCTTGTTCAGCTAATTTTCGCCTCACACATGAAATAACTGCACAAGGAGTGCCATTAGCAAGATTATTAGTCCCAAAATTACTTGGGAAACAAATTAATCATGCCAAGGCGCTTCTTCAGCTTTGGAATCAAATCATAAGCATAGCCGTACATCTAACCCGATGATCATATTTGATACAAGACGCCTACAACGTGGACACACGTGGTACATTTTTTTAATATCTATTCCATTGGGCTATATGCCCGTCCTTTTACCATATCTTTTTACTTGCCGAGTCCATTCAAAAAAAATATTTGTTCCGGTCCCAAATAATGAAAGTTAGAAATTCAGCGACATCTTTGATGTTGTTCTAGTAGTATATAGGGAAAAGTGCATAAACCACCCTTGTGGTTTGGGTCAGTTGCAAAAAGATCCATACAGTTTCAAAAGTTGCAAGAAGACACATGAGGTTTAAAATGTGTTGCATCCGTCAAAACAATCGTTCAAACTAACGGCAACAATGCGTTTGGTTGAGATTAATTCAACGAAATGACAAAGTTGCCCTTTATTTCTTCTTCTCTTCCCAAACCCTAATTTTCTTTCCTACTCTAATCACCTAAACCCTAACCGCCGCCACCTCCTGCTGCCATCAGCCCTTCAAGCCAAAACCCTAACCGTTCTCACCAAGCCCCATCCACCACCACCCCTAATTTCTGCCACCACCCTACCTTGTGCGTCTATGCTGCCGCAGCCCCGTCACCGTGCGCCGTCGATGTAAGCCCTTCATAATCCCGCCACCACCATCTCGCTTACCAACCACAACCGGCGCCACCATCAGCCCCACCCAATCCCGCTGCCGTCATCATCGCCCAAACTTATCGTACAAAAATTCGCACAAGCTAAGATTAATTTCGGTGCAGCCGTCGAAAATTTGAACCCTTATCGCACAAAGTAAGATCTAGGTTTTCAAATTGCAATGTGCAATTGAAACCCTAGATCTGACTTTGTGCAATTCGGGGTAAATCAAATTTGGGTTTAGATCTAGGGTTTCACAAACTTTGATGTTGCTGATTTGCCCGAACTTAGATCTAGGGTTTCAATCGCACCTTGCGATTGAAACCCTATATCTAAGTATGTGCGATTAGGGGTGGGGTGATGAGGGCAGTGGCGGCGATGAGTTTCGATTAGGCGGAGTTGTGGTGGTGATGAGAGAGAACTGCTTCGGCTTGTGGACACGACAGACATGGCTGGGTGATGGTGGTAGGGGCGGCGTGGCTGTGAGAGAGAGGGCTTGGGCTTGTGTCCATGAATGGCAGGCTGGAATGGCGACGGTGTGGCTGGGGTGGTCTCTGCTGGAGACTTTTGTTGGCAGGGGTATTTTGGACAATATTTTCATTTCTTTACGAAAACCGTTGGTTGCAACACTTTTGTGACCACAGGTATCTTCTTGCAACTTTTGAAACTGCAGGGGTCTTTTTGCAACTGACCCAAACCACGAGGGTGGTTTATGCACTTTTTCCTAGTATATATGTATATACAGATATACATATGTACATGTCTATATAGATCACATATATACATAGTCATGAGAGCTGATTCTTATCTACTAGTGGCGAACTATATGTGCTAGTGAGTATGGCGACACAACTAGAGCATGAGAGGCATAACGGGTAAATATCAGTTGGTGTGCCCGTAAAAGTGAGTGCTAGTGGTGGCAACAACAACGAAGGCGATGTGGTGGTGATGGTGAATGACTAGAGAAGATTCGACATAGGGTTATAAGAGTTTTTACAACGTTCGGTGTGGATCAAATTCTATATATAGAAACTTGATATACAAGAAATTGACATAGTCATATATATGTATATAAGGACCTAACACGGCTGTCCATCTGTCAAGGACGAACGGACCAGATCACCTTTTTTAGAAACTCCCATAATGGGGCAGATGGTTTCTTTTTGATAAAAAAATTCTTCATGCTGCGCTTCCTTCTCTCTACTGTCAAGGGTGACTAATGAACCAACAGAATGCGAAGAAGCTGGAAAAGCAAAGAGCCGGGAGGGAAGTATGGACTAATAGGGTGATGACACTTTACATTCTAGATAAGGTTCCTAGAGTCATACCAGTAGCGGGGCAAATTGATAAACTTCACCATCCGCCCCATTATGGGTCGATCGGTGAAAGTTTGTTAAAAAAGTTATAATTTGGCCCGTCTATTGTTGACAACGTGAACGGTCTAGCGATAAAAAATTATCACCTACGTAATCTATTATATACTCCGTATATCATGTATGTATGTCTATATCTATATATCTTTTCTGAGATCTATAAGAATGAAAAGTCAAAGAAAAAGGTCCCAAAAAAAAAAGAGCATTGAACAGAAACCCTAACCCAACCCAGCCTGTCACTCAGAGAGTCACACGATTCTCATGGTTTCAACTCGTTCATCTTCCCAACTCATCTGTTGTTACACCGATTCTACTCGTTCCGCTGTCTCGCCACCGATTCAAGGCCCTACTCTCCTCGCCGCCACCCCACTCCTCCCTCAAATATTGACCTAATCTTCCCACCACCGCCAATTGCGTCCGCCGTCGACGGTATGTCCGTCAATTAAATCCTCTCAATTTACTTAATTTCTAGTTTCTCCAAATGCTTAATCAATCTCTACAACTATCAGGCATGAACAGCCTGAGTTGACTATCAAAGTTGCTATCTCCAGATTATTCTCATGTGTGAGTTATAATGTAGCAACAAAATTGAAAGACAAAAAGAATCAAGTGAAAAGGAAAAGTAAGAAAAAGAAGGAAAACCAATCCTATTCTGGTTGTACTGAATATTTTCTTGCTTAAAACTTGTTATGTAAGATTCTTTAACTGTGAATGACCTTTTTTCTGAAACGTTAGACTCATCTTCAACATTCTAACATGCCACAGTACTGTTTGCATTTTGTTGCACGCCATTGACTAGCTCAAACTCTCCTTAAACGGGCACAATCATAGGCCGGTTATGTCGATATAATCTAAATGTTGGACCAAAATTCAAAAATGTTAAATGCGCGTTAGCTTATTTATCAGGAAGGGAATAGTCGTAATATTAGGCTTGAAGGCTTGATCAGGTGATATTTGAGTGTTTGTTTTCTTTTTTGTCTTCAGCAGTTCTCCTTACTAGTTGTACAAGGCCCGCGAAACAGTCCAGTGAGGCTTTGTTTGCTAGCAGATTGCTAATACTGGCAGCTGGTTTTTGAAAGTTCTTTAAGGAGGACATGCAGCTGGAGCATTTTGCTTACATGGTATATTACTATATGTACAGTATTCTGCAGTGCAGTTTTAGTTCTTATCTTGTCCCAGAAACTTGTACAGCAATGGGCCATGAACTCTTCATGCAGATACACACTTGTAGCTTTGGTCCCAAAACTTAAGCCTTATTGATGTTTTTTCTGATGCATCTTGTGATGTCAGTACTATCATAATAATAAGTTTCTTCCTGCTAACAGCAGTGTAGTGAGTTCCTTAAAAAACGGCTGCTGTACAACTTTCTGAATGGTTGAAAATATGTCGTCCCTTCGCTCTGCTGGATTTGTTGACCCTGGTTGGGAGCATGGTGTTGCTCAAGATGATAGGAAGAAGAGGGTCAGATGCAATTATTGTGGCAAAGTAGTCAGTGGAGGGATATACAGATTGAAGCAACATTTAGCTCGAGTTTCTGGAGAAGTAACGTATTGCGAGAAGGCCCCAGAGGAGGTATGCCTGAAAATGAGGGAAAATCTAGAAGGATGTCGTTTCGGTAAGAAACCAAAGCCAGTAGAATATGATGAGCAATCATATCTGAATTTCCACTCCAACGATGATGTGGAAGAAGAAGAGCACGTCGGGCATAGAAACAAAGGGAAACAATTGGTGGGTGACAGGGCTTTGGTTATCAATTTGGCCCCTCTTCGGTCATTAGGATATGTTGACCCTGGATGGGAACATGGTGTTCCACAGGACGAGAGGAAGAAAAAGGTGAAATGCAATTATTGCGGGAAAATTGTTAGTGGTGGTATCAATCGGTTTAAACAACACATAGCTAGAATACCAGGTGAAGTTGCACCTTGTAAAAATGCTCCTGAGGAAGTATATCTCAAAATAAAAGACAACATGAAATGGCATCGTACTGGAAGAAGGCATAGAAGGCCTGATAGTAAGGAGATATCAGCATTTTATATGCACTCGGATAATGAAGAGGAAGAGGGCGAGGATGATCAAGAGGAAGATACCTTGCGGCATGTAACCAGTGAAAGCACATTAGTAGGAGAGAGAAGGTTGCGCAGAGACTCGAGAAGTGCTTATAAGGGGATATCTCCTGGTAGTGGGTCTGAACCATTAGCAAAAAGGCCAAGATTGGATGCTATTGTTCAGAAGACTCCAAAATGTCAGATATCAGCATCTAGCAAACAAGTAAAGTCAGGTAACAGCAGAAAATCCCGGAAAGAAGTTGTCTCTGCAATTGGCAAATTCTTTCACCATGCAGGAATCCCTTCACATGCAGCGAACTCTCCATATTTTCACAAGATGCTGGAGTTGGTTGGTCAATATGGACAAGATCTGGTGGGTCCATCAAGCCGGGTGATATCCGGTCGGACTCTGCAGGATGAAATTTTGACCATCAGAAACTATCTAGTTGAGTATAAGGCTTCATGGGCAGTCACTGGTTGTTCTATTTTGGCTGATAGTTGGAGAGATACACTGGGGAGAACATTAATCAGTATTTTGGTGTCTTGTCCTCGTGGTATGTACTTTGTTTGTTTAGTTGACGCCACTGATATTGTAGAAGACGCACCACAAATATTCAAGTTGCTTGACAGGATGGTGGAAGAGATGGGTGAGGAAAATGTAGTGCAGGTAAATTCATTTGTTTTTATTGAGCTGTTTTCGCTTGGTTTCTCACCTTCAGCTGACTTAGTGTGCCCTTCCTCTCCCCCTCATCCCCCGCAAAAAATGTCGCTGTAGGTAATTACAGACGGTTCACCTAGCTATCAGGCTGCGGGAAAGATGCTTGAAGAGAAAAGAAGGAACTTATTTTGGACTCCATGTGCTGCTTATTGTATGGAGCGAATGCTTGAAGAGTTTGTGAAAATAAAATGGGTGGGAGAGTGCATGGAGAAAGGTCAGAAGATCACAAAGTTCATTTACAATCGAATATGGTTGTTAAATTTGATGAAAAAAGACTATACAGGGGGGCAGGAACTTCTGAGGCCATCCGTTACTCGGTATTCTTCAAGTTTTTCTACTTTGCAGAGTTTACTAGACCACAGGGTTGGTCTCAAAAGATTGTTCGAATCAAACAAATGGCTTTTATCTCAGTTTTCCAAATTGGAAGAGGGTAAAGAGGTGGAGAAAATTGTACTGAACACTACATTTTGGAAGAAGATGCAGTATGTTAGGAAATCAATAGACCCTATACTGGAAGTGCTTCAAAAGGTTAATTGTGATGAGAACCTTTCAATGCCTTTTATCTATAATGATATCTACAGGGCAAAGCTTGCTATCAAATCCAATCACAGTGATGATGCACGTAAATATGGGCACTTTTGGAGTGTGATCGACGATCACTGGAGTTCTTTGTTCCACCACCCTCTATATCTGGCTGCTTTCTTCCTGAACCCATTGTACAGATATCGTCCTGATTTTGTTGCGGTAACATAGAATGATGACTTGTCTGATAACAACTTTTTTTTTTCTCCTATATATATGTTGGTCTAAACCAAATTGTCATGTTAAATTTGCACTTTTAGCATCCAGATGTGGTGCGTGGACTTAATGCATGCATTGTTCGGCTGGAGCCTGATGGTGCAAGAAGGATTGCTGCATCGATGCAGGTGGGAAGTCCTCATCAGATCCATACTACCTTTGTTTTCCCTGAAGATTTTCTTCTCCTTCAATACCTTTTGGTATTATTTCAGATTTCTGATTTTGGCTCGGCAAAGGCTGATTTTGGGACTGACCTGGCTATTAGTACCAGAACAGAGGTTAATCCAGGTTAGACCATCAAAATGTCATGCACGTCCACATTGTGGTTCAATGTACCAATAACCTATTTCACTAATTTGTGCTGATGAGAAGCTTTTGCTTGTAGCTGCATGGTGGCAACAACATGGTATAAATTGCTTAGAGCTGCAACGAATAGCCGTTCGCATCTTGAGTCAGACATGCTCGTCTTTTGGGTGTGAGCATAACTGGAGCATATATGACCAGATATTCATCCAAAGGCATAACCGTATAGCACAGAAAAGACTGAATGACTTTACCTACGTCCATTACAACTTGCGACTTAGGGAACGCCAGATTAGAAAGAGGCCAAGTGACTCGCTTTCCCTTGACAGTGTTCTGCAAGAAGGTTTACTATCGGACTGGATTGTAGAGACCGAGAAACAAGCATTGCAAGAAGATGAGGTATCATTAAGCTGACTTTCTGTGGATTATCTTTTTTCGCTCACCTGCATATAATCGTTACTCTAGATCATTTTTCTTTCAAAGAGTTAAGTTGGCTAAAGTGGGTTGGTTCAGGGGCGGATAAAGAGTTAACTTGTATTATATGAATAATAACTAGATATTCCTAAAGTATCATTGAATCCCAAATATGAAGAAAAGAAAAAAGAAAGAAAAAACTGACAAGATGGATCTTTCATCTTAGGAGCATTTCATCCCGGTGACCTTCTGTGCCTGTTATGCACCTTTACTATAATTCTTTTTTAGTTCTCAAATGATCTAAAGCATCATTTATAAAATGGGGTAATGATCTACAAAGTTTTGATTACTTCTCTCGGCATTTCCGAATTACTTCAAAACCAATGTGTAGAATATGTTTTAAAATGTAAGTGATGAAGGTCTAAAGGGATTTGGGTTTCCTCTTGTGCAGTTGTGCTCGAAAATCATATAGTTTCCTTGAGTTGATTTTTCTGCTGAATCAAATTTGCGATATTAACTGCATGGAACTTGAATTAAATGTTCTTTTCTATTACGGGCGTTCCAGGAGATCCTTTATAACGAGATGGCACAAACTGATGCATATGAGCCTGATATGAGGGATTTTGATGATGGAGTTGCAGAGGTGAGGAGGGGATCCTCGGATCTGGTTACGTTGGCTGATGTAGAATCTTTGGATGCTAATCATGCTGGGGTTGCCACGGATGATGACGAAGATGATCTCAATTTTCTTGATGACGATTTGAGCGATTAATCAGTGTTATATCGCTTAATGTCTTAGACTAATGGCCCTTTTGGATCTAGGTACAGAATGCATCCAGGTTGCAGTTCTAACAACGTAATTTGCTCTCCCAGTTTAATATTCCATTTGAATCGGTTTAGTAGTTGTTGCTGCAAGTTATTAGTTGATAAGATTTAGCCACCTCAAACTTGTAACAGTATAGCTTGTATAGGCTTGTGTCATAACTTGGCTGGTTAACAATGTAGTACAACCTGATAGAAAGTGTTTCGGCACTTCCGTTATGTCCTCGTGATTGATTTTGCTGATTTGTTGAGTAATAGGAAACAGATGATTCACGCTCGAATTCCAATCTTGTTATCAAGGTAATTAGGTGATGATGTGCTTCTTTTTATTTACAGTATGTTTGGACGAGGTACTTCAACTAAAATTTCACTTTGACTAAAGATTGGAAAGTACCTTGAATGACTTTAAATTTGGGAAAGAGGTATTCGAAAAAGGGATTTGGGGCCCCGAAATCCTCACTTAAAAGTCACTTCGCTAGACTAGTTCTTCATTAGGACTATCTTCCATAATTCAAGTTTATTATTGCGCTACGACTCTGTCCTCCTTTTCAATCCAAGCCATCCATTTTTTGTCTTTTGTTTCAGCATTTTATTTTTTGTTTATTTGTTTCATTATTAATTCTAGTTATATAATACCCATACATAAATGTTGTGAAACCTTAAACTTTGTAAATTCTAAAAGTTTAAAATTTACGAATTTAAAAATGAAGGGATTCTAAATTTCGTAATTTTTTAAAATTCTTTATCCAAACACCAACCCAAGAACATTACTTATTCTTTGACAAATTTTTTTTTTTGGTTTTCAAACAAGTGGGTGTTTGATAACCCCACCCTTTTTATTTTGACGGTGGCGGTGGTGGGGCGTAGCGGTGGTCGACGGTGGTGGTGATGGTGGCCGACGGCCGGAGGTGGCTGCCGGCAGTCACCGGCGGTGGTGGCCGGCGGCCGGAGGTAGCTGCCGGCATGGTACGGAGGTGGCTGCCGGCAGTCTCCGGCGGTGGTCGCCGGCGGCCGGAGGTGGCTGCCGGCAGTCTCCGGCGGTGGTCGCCGGCGGCCGGAGGTGGCTGCCGACAGTCTCCGGCGGTCGGAGGTGGCTGCCGGTGGTAGGTGGTTGTCGGCATGGTCGCCGGCGGCCGGAGGTGGCTAGTCTCCGGCGGTGGTCGCCTTGGCTGCCGGCGGTGGGAGGGTGGTGGTGGTGGTCGAAAAAAAAAAACCAGTTTTTGGAGTTTTTTTTTTACTGCAGTTTAAAAACTGGTTTTTTAAATTGAAAAAAAAATGGTTACCAAACGCTCTTTTTTTTCAGTTTTTAAAACTGAAAAAAAAGAGGGAAAAAAATTTTGTCAAACGGGGCCTTAATTATGTGCTATGGCTTTTTTTTCAAGTTTTCTCACTGTATTATGTATAGTTGTTCTCGTGATTCCTCATTTTTAGGAGTACAAAAAAAAAAATTTAGCTTTCAAATTTATTGTATCTAATGCAAGTTGTAGATCTTGTGACAGAATCAAAACCTATTACCGCGCGTGCGCGTGTGTATATATATATATAAGAACAAGAAGATCCTTTGCTAGGTGAATGTGTGCAAGTCACGCTGTACGATTCGTGTTTTGCTCTGCGCGTGTCAAACTTATGCAATCCAGTGCCGTGCACAAGTTTTAAATGTTATGAAATGCATCAAAACAATATATTGAAAAATAAAAAAGCAAGAAGTTAAAAAACCAAACGCACAACATAAGATTTAGGAGATTTACCAATGTGACTACGTCCTCGGAGTACGATTAAATCTCGATTTCACTATTCAGCGGTGCTTACAATTAGAAATTCTAACCCTGTCTCCCTATTATCGTTTCCTCTCTATGTATATCTAGACCCGAAGATATATATATAGGAAAACCCTAGAGTGAAAAAAAACGTGCATTATTACACAAGTACCCTTCCAACTTCGGTGGGCCGACGAAGTTGGGACTTGGTGTACGGTACCTCCATTGTAATAATGTTTCTGGGTTGAAATCAGGCTCCACATATAACATTAATGGTAGGTTTGACACTCTTTTTTTTTCTTTTTTTTTTTCAGTTTTGAAAATTGGAAAAAAAAAGTGCGTTTGGTAACCAGTTTTTTTTCCTTCTTCAATTTAAAAAACCAGTTTTGAAACTGAAGAGTAAAAAAAAAAACTCCAGAAACTGGTTTTTCTTTTTTCACTTTTGATTTTTTTTTTAGACCACCACCACCACCCTCCCACCGCCGGCGACTGCCGGCAGCCATCGCCGGCCATCGGCAGCCACCTCCGGCCGTTGGCAACCACCTCCGGCCGGCGACAGCCACCGCCGGTGGTTGGCAGCCACCTCCGGCCGCCGGCGACCACCGCCGACAGCCACCTTCGGCCGGCGACAGCCACCACCGGCAGCCACCAGCCACCGCCGGCCACCACCACCGTGGACCACCGCCACCGCAAACCACAAAAAAAAAAAGTCAAAATAAAAAGGGTTACCAAACACAAAAAAAAAAAACCTAAAAAAAAAAGGTTATCAAACACCCACTTGTTTTTGTAAAAAAAAATAAAAATAAGCTACTTTTTAAAAACTGCTCTTTAAAAACTGAAAACCAAAATTTTTTATTTGTCAAGCCAACCCTAAGATTAGACAGGCCATTTTAAAACATTCAGCTATTTTTAGGGGTTTTTAAGATTAGACAGACAATTTTTAAAACTTCAGCTATTTTTAGGGTTTTAGATGACTTTGATTTTTGTCATTAAAGTGACTATGTAAAGCATATTTATTAACGAAAGTGAAACTTAAATCTTTAAAATCTAAGTTGAAATATCACTTTCTTTCTTTATGTACTTCTATATGGCCGATATTTATGTGACCTGCTAATAAATAAAAGTAAACAAAGAATGGGATTATCCACATCCGTGCATTTATGTAAGGGTTAATTACATTATGTAGCATTGAGGTTTACTCTTATTATACTCGTGGACCTACAGTTTAAAAAGTTATGCTTCACAATGCGCGGTTCGTCATTGCCTTACACCCAGTCCCATATCCGTTTGAAAACGGTCACTAAATATGTCAGATAAGTAACATTTGATGTCATAATCCTAGATTGCCCTCAAGAAATTTAAAGTGCAATCTTATAAAGATGAAAAAACAACATTAAGCTAATTACCAACCACCTGTGCATATAGATTCCAGGTTTGATTACCGGTAGCGATGGTGATGGAGTGACCAGATCTAAGGACAAAAAATAGAAATTGACGATGTTGATAAGACAATGATGGATGAGGGATGCTAGCAGTGCCAATGACGGCTTTTCGGTCTTCCTTGACCCTACTTATATGTCCAATAAACATCTTCTATCACTCAACGCGCTATTGCTTCATTAGAGCGATACGCAACATAGTTTGCTCTCCTTTCTATGTGGTACTTAATTGTAACATATACTCACCGTTTGCAAGTAGTCGGTGTTTCAGATTTAGTAACTAAAGATACCGTGTGTACAAGTTTTGATGGTAGACTTCTTTATGGCAGACCAACTTTCAGATAACTTTTAAAAGTCTCGCGTGGCTGATAGTGGCCAAAAAATTGGAAAAATATTCTTCACTGATCTTGAGTCTGCACTTGAGCGCCTCACTTGTATTAGTTGTATAAGAATAGACTTTGTAAAGCGTGATTTTCAACAGAATGGCATGCCTAAGATGAGGAGAACCCACAAGATATAAAAATTAATCTCAATCTCCACTCATGATCGATGTGGGAATTTGACAGCCTTAATTGATCCTGTCAGCAAAACGACGAGGTAGAAAATCGCCACCCAATTTTTCCAAGGCTACGAACTAATCTTGATTGTATCAGACTTTTCCTCCTCTGGAAAAAACTTAAGCTACCTTCGAACCTTTTATCTCTTTAGTTGTTTCTTCATAGTTTCCATTTTCCAAAGATTGATTACTTGTGATTAAGTTTCTTATAAAGTGACAATATTTGCTTGTACCTACAAATTCCATTATTGATCGTTGAATCCTCGGCCTATTACTTTTTCTCGGGAGCTTCGGAGCACACGGATATGAAACTTACAAATTAGGAAAGTATTTGTGCTGCTGGACAAACTCACTATCGATCATGCGCCTGCGACACAACCGATAAACAGTGCGATATCTTT
This sequence comes from Escallonia herrerae, assembly GCA_033070095.1. Lineage (NCBI taxonomy): Eukaryota > Viridiplantae > Streptophyta > Magnoliopsida > Escalloniales > Escalloniaceae > Escallonia > Escallonia herrerae. The sequence goes on along the minus strand of JAVXUP010002442.1, from coordinate 71,506 downwards.
TTCGCCTCTCGGGCCTGAGGACTTCGCTAAAAATAAAAACTAACTGAAGACAAAATAATGAACAAAGCTATAAATGATGCGCCCTCTGAAACAAGGAAGATTATCCTTACAATACAACGAACACAAGTATGACAACGTACATGATTTTCTATTGATACAAGATTGATCATCCAAGAAACTAGACAAAAAAAAAAAAAGAAAGAGAAATCGACCAGCACATGACATACTCAGTTTTCCAAAGTCTAGTTTTGTTTGTGAAATTGACAGCCCTTTCTCTGTTGTTCTTGTCTTCTTTTATAATTGCTTGTTCATAGTCGTCTCCTTTTGTAACTGTTCATCTTTATCTTTATTGAGAACAACTTCTCAGACTTCACGATCCATCATTTCTGCTGATATCTGTACTTTACATGCAATCAGTTTACAGATCTTTCTTCACAGTCTTTTCGGTAATGCTGACAGTTGTCTATTCCAAGAACCGTTTTTCAACCGCTATTACCGATTTTCTAGCCCTGTCTCCATGGTAACCACTATTACTGATTGTCTTAAACCTGTTAGCGATTTTTCCTTTTTGCACGATCTATTTGAATTGTTTACTTCCCAAGTTTTTTCTTTAATTCATTTGTTTTTATCATACCACTATTGGTAGCTGGCGATTCATCAGTAATCATAACAGACGTGTCGTTTCCACTTACTTCTCAAGGCACTATCCACAGTTTTCAGCGTGCCACTTGTCTATGCATTTATTAGCCATCATAAAATGTTTATGCCGCCTACAGAAAGCTATATACGGAGCTTGCTTATGTTATCTCCTTTGTACCATAGTATTGGCGCGCCATGCAGATAATATCAATTGAACATCTTTGCGATATGACAATCTCTTTTGTGCCTTAATTTGGAGATTGTTTCACAAAAATCAATAGTTCTCTGAATAATGACATGTTTTCATCGAACTTGTCAACAAGAATGAATTGAGAATGAACATTACATCATTTGTGCACTAGCTGGAGATGGCGACAGATCCCAAGATAATTACACCGGCATAAATGCGAGCCTAGCAGTTAGTTTTGAATCACGAAACGATGCGCGAGAACCAAACTAGGGTTCCAAATCACCTGAAATGATGTCGCTCAAACCATATTAGAGTTTCTTATGGGGAAATAAGCAACAACATGCTGCCAGCTGATGTCTTCAATCTCGACCACTGAGTATGAAGATGAAACTAAATGGTCAAACCTAGAATGATCAGCTTGCTAGACGAAAGTACGAAGTTCAAAATTTCTGAAATTGTGGTTCTTGATGATATCATAAGATCGAATAGTCAAGGTATAGATCGAATTAAATATTGTGATTGCCTGCATGCTTGTGTGCTTATGTGTGGTGATGTAGAATGACAGTGAGGGATGGTAGAAATTGTGAAAGGAGTGATTGCACATCGCACGTGCATTGCACGTATGTCGCACGTGCCGTCGCACGTGCATCCTACTAGTACACACAAGATGACTTCCTGAAAGTGTATTTTTCACTCAAAACCCATATAGCAATAATATTTTTGTTGCATTGACTAGTAAGATCTACAAGCTTGTGTAAATAATGAAAAGACATGTAAACACTCTCACACTATTTTTATTTTGAATTTCTGGTTAATAAGAGTGTAAGTGGGAGTAGGTCCAACCTCCCATATTTAGAGTGTGTTTGGATAGAAATTTTCAAAGTACCTTGCATTTAAAAATTCATTCATTTAAAAATTTATTGATTTTACAAATTTATAGAACTGCAAATTTACTGTTTGCGTGGTTTCAAAGAGGCGAGGATTTTATACGTGGATTTACATCTGAAAATTGAACCCAGATAATAATTTGATGGTGTATGAATAAAAATCAGAGAGAGAGAGAGAGAGAGTTTCCTTTTTTAAGTGGAAGAGGGTTGCTAAAATTATGGAGACAAAAAAAAAAAAAACTTGACTATTCAGTTTGAGTATGAAATAGGGATTGGTATTAAGTCCCACCCATGAAATTGTTTGTATATTTGCTGCAACTGCAATGCCAAATCCTGCATATAAGGCAATTCTTGATTCTTCTCTAAGTAGTAACAATTCGTAGGAGATGATGAAGGTGAATACATTAAATTATTGAATATGATACTTCTATCTCTTTTTGGTTCAATTTGTTGGAATATTCTTCTTAGCAAAGCCATCGACTTACATCTTTATATGTTTTTTTTATTTTGTTCAGGATATACTGCTTTGTGGAGTCAATTTTAAAAATGATATTTTTGATCTTCGGGGAATTTTGTACTTGAATGATTGTGATTGTGGGAAACAATATTGCCAAGAAAAAGCTGCACGTATGGTATACGTTTCGCCTAGCGGCTTATAATCTTTATAATTCAACTCACAAAAAGAAAATGATATACGTTCTGCCTAACGACAAATTGAGGAATGAGATTCTGACAGATGCCCATTGTTCGAAGAACTCGATTCACACAGGGGAGACAAAAAAGTATCGTGATTTACGGCAAAAAGTCTGGTGGCCCGCATGAATGAGGGAGATATTAGAGTACGTGTCAAAGTGCCTGACCTGTCACCAAGTGAAAATTGATCATTGGAAGACTACCAGACAATTGCAACCACTCCCTATTCCCCGATGCAGGTGAAATTGGATCTTGTATCGGGATTACCTCGAACGACCAATATATTCATATCCATTTGGATAGCACATGAATGGACAGTTCTACTGTTTGCAATAAAAAATTAACTTCAAAAAAAACTTATTCGCTATACCACTTATAATGCCCGAAAGAGAAAAGAACGAATTAAATTGATTTCAACCATATGAGTCATTGCTTTTTTTTTTTCATTTGTTTGTTGTATCATTTTGATGTTGCATCTTTCTTAACCAAAATTACATTTATCACCATATCAAGAAGAAAGTAAAGGATTCATCACTTGTCAGTAATGGCTAATAGGAGCCTTTAAAACAATACCACCAAAGCATACTAAGTAACAAAACATTATAGTATTGGATTGAAAGTGAGTACCAACACGGTTGTTGTTTAGTTTGCAGCGCATAATCCTTTTTCGTTTAACTAGAAAATTCCCATAACATTTTAGCGACAGACCAAAATCCGTGGCTAGAAGTCAGCTTTACCGATAGATCAATCTGTCGGTAAAGACCCGTTGGTAAATGATTTTTCCGATAGAATTGTCCGTCGCTAAAAACCTTCGCCAATGGATATTTAATGATGAGGTTATATTCCGTCGCTAAAATAATTTTCTAAAATTTTGAACTTTTAAAATATTTTGGAAAAATATTTAGAAGACAAGGTATTAGCGACGGATAAGTATCCATCGCTAAAGGAATATTTTTAATTTTTAATGATATTTAGCAACGGAAAGATACCGTCAGTATAAATTAGTTTAAAATTTGAAAACAAGACTTTTAGTGACGGACTTTCAGCGACGGTCATCGTCTTTCGCTGAAAGCACTGTATTAGATGCCAAGTGCGCTGATGTGGGACACAATAAGGGTGGAGCAAGGGCAGAGACCAAGGGCTTCCCAGAGATAGCCTGAGGGTGACAGTGCTGCGAGGGCGATGGCGCAAGGTGAATACACGATGACAGTTACAGTCCGATGCATAGGTCCAGAGTCAGGGTCCTGTATGTTTCTCTCTCTAGAATTCTAGAAAGTGAAAAGTTTGAAAATGTTCCAACCCGTCAGAAAAATGTCCAAGCGTCCTAAATGAATTCTCAAGACCTCTATTTCTAGAGGTTGAGATGATGATGTCACAACCGACACATGGTGTTCCCTGGGAGTGACACGTCACTGGGGGGTCCACGGGTGCTGGCGCTCCACAGACTGTCGAGTCGCATATTCACCCGGCCTGCCTGCACAGCATCGTTCTATTTATCTGGAAAGACTAGATCCCACATTGTCAGTGTGGCCAAAGAATCCCCTTCATCTAGCCGTCAATCCAAGCTCTTGCAAAGTCCCACAGGCCTGGCAGCGGTGGGGAAGACTCGACGCCCAACTGCTAGGCGGACTAGGCACGATGCCCTCCGAAGACCTGCTCCCGTCTTGGAGTGACCCGGGGGTCATAATCCATAAAGGTGTCAACGCAAGCCCCTAGTGTCGGAGCACGTAGGCCAGTCACGAAGACACCCTGGCGGAGATAGTGTCCCGGAGGAGTCGCCCATCCCGCGGGTGAGTCCTTGGGTCAGAGCACTTGAAGCATGTCAAGGTAGCATCCAGGAGGAGCTGTCTACCTGGCGGAAGGGGAGTTGAAAAGCTCCATGGAGAAGATAGTGTCCCGGAGGAGTCACCTATTTCGTAGGCCGAGGTAGTATCCCAGAGGAGCCATCTACCTAGCAGAAGGGGAGTTGAAAAGCTCCCTAACGAAGATAGTGTCCCGGAGGAGTCGCCTATCCCCACGGGTAAGTCCTTATGTCGGAGCACTCAGAGCGCGTCAAGATAGTATCCCGGAGGACCTGTCTACCCGACTGACTGAGGTAGCATCCCGGAGGAGCCGTCTACCTGGTGGAAGGGGAGTTGAACAGCTCCCTGACAGAGACAGTGTCCCGGAGGAGTCGTCTATCCCCACGGTTGACTCCTTGTGCCAGAGCATTCAGAGCGCGTCAAGGTAGCATCCCGGAGGAACCGTCTACCTGTTTGACCGCGATAGCATCCCAGAGAAGCCGTCTACCTGGCAGAAGGGGAGTTGAAAAGCTCCCTGGCGGAGATAGTGTCCTGGAAAAATCATCTATCCCCGCTGGGGTGCATGGTACGATGAAGTGCATATGGTGCCGAGGACATGACTTTGTGATAGAGAGCCTGGGGGCACAACTGTATCAGTAGTGTGGCGCATGAGCATGACGGAGTGAGTGAGGTACCAGGGGCATGGTAGTGTGACAAGGAGCTAAGGGGCACGACTGTATCAGTGGTGCGGTGCATGGCGCGGCCAAGTGTTGGAGTGCTGCGCCCAGTCGCCAGCGACTGGGGTTGCAAAATGATCTTCGGGCGACGGGGGTCATGGAGTGAAGTCAAGACAACGGGGGTTGCGGAATGAAGTCCAGACGATGGGGGTCACGGAGTGATGTCCGGGCGACGGGGGTCGATAAGTGACGTATGGCGCGACGGGGGTCACAGAGTGACGTCAGGGCGACGGGGGTCACAGAATAAAGTCTGTGCGATGGGGGTCGCTGAGTAGCGTCCGGCATGACGGGGGTCGCGGAGTGACGTCCGGTCCCTTGAAGAATAGTGAAGATGCTAAGTATGGAAGCCAAAGGCCAACCCTTTGGGGGAAGGCCAAGGCCAACCCTTGAGGAAGGCCGAGGTCGACCTCTAAGGGGAGGCCGAGGCTAACACCAAGGGGAAGGCCAAGGCTGACTTCCTTCGGTAAGTGCCAAGGTGTGCCGACGGGTGACAAGCGATGTGCGACGGTTGGAGCGTGATGAGCAGTCGCGCAAGGATGAGTTTCTTGGTGACTAAGTCAGGTGACTTGAGCGTGCATGTCTTTGACTGATTAAAAGCGTTGAATACTGACTGTTGCTTGTGGGACGTGTCGTGCAAAATGGGACCCCCAGTGGGCCTTTGGGTGCAACCAGAATAGGTTGGGAACATAAGCCCCTTGTGTGTGGTGTACGCGGAGGGGCAACCCGAGTGGGCGCCGCATGCATATTTGCAAGTTCACACTTAGAGGAATTTCTGATGTTTGTTTGTTTGAAAGTTTTTTAAGTCGTCACTGTATGATGAGGGTGAAGAGTGGGTGGTTTAAGCCACCTGCTCACCACCCACTGAAGGCTTTGAATGCTTGGGAGTTGACGCAAGGGCATGATGATAGGGCGCAGGGGCGCGGTCTAGGCGACGGGCCTGGGCGCTGGCGACGGGGGTCGTGGAGACGGCCCACGAGCACTGGCGACGGGGGTCTCAAAGTTGGCGCCCGAGGTGGGCGACTGGGTTCGCAGATACGGTGCCCGGGCAACATTCGACGAGCGTCGCAGAGATGTCACCTGGACAGTAAGCGACAAGCATCGTAGAGACGACATACGGGCACTGACGACGGGGGTCACAGTGGTGATTTGAGCTACCTCGCGCACCACCTACCAAGGCTATTTGATGTCGAGGGACATCGTCATATGGGGAGTGATCAACTTTGCCGAAAAAAATTCTAAGTGTAGAAAAGTATGAAATGGGTAGGGGCGCTACTGTGTGCGATCGGGCGTAGTGATGCGGGGGCAGTCCACGACGGGCGCAAGGGCACGGGTGATGTAAGGCGGTCAATGTTGCAAAAAATTTGAAGTGTTGGCCTTGGTGTGCCGTCGTTGGGTGAATGTGGGTAAGCCGAAATATGTATGGGTTGTCGACCTTGGTTGTCGGCCGAGAGGTCTGCCGTGGTGAGAAAGGTGAGAGAGAGGGGTGGTTGAAGCATTAGAGGTTTGGCCTTGGGGTCGACGAAGAGGTTAGAGGTCGGCCTTTGTCAAGGTGGCGTGGCCGTGGTATAGGGGTTGGCCTTGGCCATGGAAGAAGGTGGAATGGTTGAAGGTTGAATTTTGAAGGGGGAGAGGGGCCCGAGGCCGATGCTGGAAGGGGGGTTGGAGGTGAACGGTGGTGGAAAAAGGAAAGGAAAAGTGAAGAGGGAAGAATAAGGGTGCAGGGCTGTCACTGAAGAAATGGGGCAAGGGGAAGAGGGGAGAGGGAGGGCTAAGGCCGGCCGACCAAGTGGCCGAGGCTACTAAGGCCCCTTGGCCGAGGCTGAGGCCGCACGGCGGGGGGCGGGGTGATGGGCTAGGGGGAAAGGGGAAGGGGAGATGGGGAGGGGGAAAGGAAGAGAGGGCTGGGGAGGGGGTGAAGGCAAAGGCCGAGGGGGGTAGTGGGCTGAGGCTAAGGGGGCGCCAGAGGGGAAGGGAAGGGGGCAACGGTGGTTGGTGAAGGCGCGAGGCCGAGGGGGGAATGGGAGGTGGGGAAGTGGGAGGAGAGAGGAGGGAGGTGGTGCCGGCGAGGGGGGGCGTCATCGCCTGGGGGGGCGTCGTCGCTAGTTTGAACGGTTTGATTTCATCAGTTTGGGTATATTTTTGTTTTTGGGCTGTTAATTATTTTTTTTCCCGGCCTGTTGTTGACCAAAAGCATACAATATTCAAATTGCCCTACTTTCATTTGGCATAAGTCGATTAATAGCAATTAATACCCAAATTGTATAAAAATAATTAAAAGCCATTAAATAGTAAAATGTCCAGAAAAATGCAAGTATCGAGCAAGTTTAATTCAATTAGATAAAATTGTGCCCTTACAAAAACTCACACACGTGAGTTGTAGGTTTAATGGGACATGCAATTAGGATTTAGGGTGTGAGACACTTTATGTTGGCCTCATCGATATCCATATGCCGCATTGGTGCTAGCTAGGGTTTTAAAATGCTGAAGGTGGGGGGCCACATCCAACGAGAAAATATTCGATGGTTAACACCACGTCATCATCATATGTGGTGCTAGACTACCAATAAAATTGTGCCCAATAATAGCAGTTATGGAGTAAATGTCTAGCTTACTAACCATGGTTGACTGTGACTAATATACAAACCACTCTGCCATTCATCTTCTCTTGGTACACTTAGGTCCATGGTTGAGCATACAACCACACCCAATTTTCACTTCTGGTCACCACTGTGGCTAAGCTACCGATCACCACATATGCGCCACCCCTCACCATGTATTTTTGGTTATATTTAACATGATATCACAGCAATTGTTTTAAGATGAGGGTCTATCCACGGCTGCACCACCACAGGCCGTCCACAATCATGGCTGCACCACCACCGGTCGTCCGCAACCAGGGCTGCACCACCCCCGCCGCCACAATAACTACTTCACCACCACCGCGATTGCTGCAACCAAACCAAAAATCCCCTAATAGCAATCCACCACCGCCCACCCCTGAAATCTCCACCCAACCTTGCTGCCTTCAAAACCGACCACCCCTCACCCCACCGCCCAAATCCTCACCCAGACCGTCAATGCAACTTCTCCAAGTATATGAAAGAGAAGGACGAGAGAAGTTGAATTCAGTACAATCTGAAAATTACCCTCTCCTCCAATATTATCCACCACCCAATCGCCTCACCCCTCGTCGGCGGCGCTGGCGCTGCCTGCCTTTTCCTCATCATCGCCCTCACCTTCACCCTAAATTATAGAAATTGCTTCACCATCGGCCATTAAGTGTATTTGAACGTTGGGCATATGTTTGTTATCAGGTTAAGTGTAAACCATGGTAAACAATGAGTGAAGTTAACTGCCCCACTACTTAAAAATTATTGTTTAGTTGGCACAGTTTTATTGGTAGTCTAACGCCACATATGATGATGACATGGTGTTAGACAAGCACTGAATATTTTCTCATTTTAGACACCCTAGTAGATAGCTTGGAAACCATGGGAAAAGACATTAATTTTGATGACGAGCATGCTAAGAGATACCAGCAGTCATGGAGATAGTTCACCTTCAAGACCATTATTTACTCCTCATTTGCCAATTTTTGGACTTGACAAGTCCGCCTGCAATTTCCCAACTTTTGGACTGTCATCTGTTGATGAAATAAAAATGGTTTCGTCCTCATGTAGCTTATTGGAGGTAAAAGGCGTCATGGGAAGGGAGTTATCCAGAACATCCAAAATCTCCACATTCTGAGTTGTGGTGACAATTTCGTCTGCACTGAAACCAAAGGAAGCCCTGTAAGCTTCTAGTTCCTCAACGTCCTGTTTGGAAGTTTTGATCTGCCTGTTTTGATGCCCATTTCCACCATTAGAGTAAACATCTGATTCCCTGGAAACACTTAGTCTCCCACCAGAATCTGGGAAGGAAGAGGGATCAAGATAGAACTGTGCAAATGTAGCAGGGCAGAAGAAATTTGAATCCTGGAACAATTTCGGGCCAATTTTCGGGCCATTTTCGGACTTTTTTCAGGCTAGGCCAAAACTTGGGCTTTTTCGGATGAAACCTCGGTCTGGTCGAAGCCCAGGCCCAAGGCCCTTTATTTTTGGGCCTCTACTGTTCACTTCCGGGCCGGGCCAGCCCAGGCCAAAAACGGGCCGAGTCGGGCCAGCCCGCGGGCCGCCCGACCCTTTTGACATCTTTACAAGTACCAGAACAAACTCCAGTTGCGTTCGACATATTGATAATGAATCTGTTGCAAAGAACTTTTCTCTGAGAGTCTTTTTGGAAGGAAAGACTTGGCTTCCACGAGATGTACCCTATGATTTGGACATAGTGTAGTTATGCTTGTACTGGTGTTATAGTTTTCCCTTACAGTCGTTTAATGTGTACATCTACTGAATAATATAAGTTTTATGTTTTAATGGAGTGCTTGTGACGAACTTGCTCTTTCTTTTGCTAATGTAATACAGAGAGTGAACTTGCGTTCTTCCAACCATTATTCGAAGGGAAGTTATCACAAGCATACTATCTTCGATCACTATACGAGATTGGACACTAAATGACCAATGAATGAAGAAAGCAGTCCGGATGAGGAATGAATGACTCAGACCTCCAATAGCCTACAATGAGGAGAAACCGCTACGGTTTCGAATCAGGGTAGCTACAAAAGGCTCTCAAGTATCCCTTGTATCCAATTTTACGTCACCTTTTCTGCCAAATATATATTGGCGACAAATATAGACATTGAGTTTAAAACAACTATTCAGTAAGCTGTAGAAGATGGCTCCGACAAAGTCGTTTTGTTTGCTGCGTGCAGTTCAAGGAACTCAAATGACGGCCAACATAAAAAGAAAGTTCTAAATAGCTTGTGTATGCAAAGCTCTCAAGTACGACAAGCTTACGCAAGTGATACATCTCAGTTATCGATGCAAGGTGAACCATTGACAGGTTCAATTTACATATACACAATCATACAATAGATTACCACCCACATTTACCAGTAATCATTACAAGAACATTCTCCACCTTTAAAATGGTGGAACCTATTCCTATCCCTCACAATAATTTCCTGGTCAAAGAACTTCGAGATGAGTTTACTGGCCTCGTGACAGTCTTTACAGACTCTCAAGTTCTTCGTGATACGAAGAATTTCTCCAGGCTTGGCCTTCAATAAGCCAAAGGCAATGGCCAGTTTCTCACTATGGTAGTACAAAGGGTTCTCCCTCTCCTCCTCGTTAATGTCGTGCAACACTCCATCTCTGTCAGGCACATAGCCAATAGATCTAATACAATTTAGCATCTCATCAACTTTCTCATAAATCTCTTTGGCATTTGGATGGGTCCTCCCTCCAGCAATGAACTCGTTGACAGAACCGTTCATTTCAATCACAGACAAGCCAGGTGCCTTCTTCACTCCCCTATCATTCATCAACTTCCTCACATTAGCAACGTCTTCCCATCTACCAGCTTTGGCATATATATTCGCTAACAACACATAACGCCCACTGTTATGGGGCTCTAGTTCAATAACCTTTTTGCCTATCTGCTCTCCAAGTTCAATATTTCCGTGGATTTTACAAGCTCCAAGAAGAGCACCTAATACACCTACATCAGGACTCATGGACATCTCATCTATAAGCATTCTTGCTTCCTCCAGCTTTCCTGCTCTCCCAAGCAAATCAACCATGCATCCAAAGTGCTCTTTTCCAGGCTCAACACCGTAAACCTCAGTCATGTGGTGGAAATAATGGCGACCTTCTTCGATCAACCCTGAATGAGCACATGCACTAAGTACATTCACAAATGTAACATAATCAGGAGCTACTGCTTCTCTTTCCATTTTTTTCAAAAGCTCAATTGCAGCCTCCCCCTTCCCATGCATTGCTAGCCCCCCAATCATGCAATTCCATGAGGAAACTCCTTTGCTGGGCAACCCATTGAAGACGTCAAAAGCCTTATCCAAGCAACCACATTTGCAATACATATCGATAATGGTTGTCGCAAGTTTCGAGTCCACTTCAATCTCACTCCTCTTGATATGCCCATGTATCCACTCCCCTTGTTTCAGAGCTCCTAGTCCTGTACAAGCCGATAACATACTCGCGGCCACATATTTATCCAGCACAACTTCCTCCGACCTCATTCTTCCAAACATAGCAAATGCCTCATGGAAGCGGTTACTCTGGACATAAGCGGCAATCATGGCATTCCAAGAAACCGAACTCCTCTCCATCTCGGGCATTAATTCAAATAATTCACGCGCTTGATCAACACGTCCCAACCGAGAATATCCACTAATCAAAGTTGTCCAAGAAACAACATCTCGCTTAGGATTCTTATCAAAGATCCTCCTAGCTTCCTCCAAGCACTGAAAATTGACATACATGTGAATCAAATTGTTCTGAGAAAACCCATCTGACTGCAACCCGTATTTCAGAACATGAGCATGGACTTGTTCGCCTTCCTCAACAGCATTGCTAACAGAGCAAGCTCTAATGACAGGTGGGAAAGTAAACTTATTTGGCGATAACGAATCTTGTAACATTTGGGAGTACAACAGAATGCAGTTTCTGGTGAGCTGGGACTGCAAGAAACCTCTAATGATGGTGTTGTACAAGAATGCATCTGGGTGGGGCATTTTGTCGAACGCCTTGAGGGCATAAGTTAAACAGCCTGATTCGGAAATGGCGCAGAACTTGATGACCCTGCCCATGGCATCGTTGTCTGAGGAAAGGCCGAGCCGGATGATATGGGAATGGTGTTGCTTGAGCTCGGCCATGTTGGAGCACGAGTCCAGGGCGTACAGGGGAGTCTTGTGTGAGCTAAGCGAGGGTGGGGTTGCTTGGAGGAGCTGGACGGAGGCCATCTTTATCCAAGTAACCCCTTTTGGTGATCAACTGCCACACAGTGTCACTCCATTTCTAACTAATTGAGCAAATTTACTTGCATTAACTACGCAAGGCAAGTCAGGTCTTCGAGCTCCACTGGAGTATATATCAAGAGTTCGAGCCCAGTCAAATCGAGCAAACTCTCCTCATTTACACTCTTAGAAAACAAGGCTTTATTCGATTATTTACATGATAAACAACTTTTAATAGCCGAGCTAAGCAAGCTTAAACGTTCCAAAAGGTCGACTCAGATAAGGGACAGAGGTAGGATTGAAGGGTAAAAGGTGGCCAAAATCTCAAATCGTTGCACAGTTTATGTGAAAAAAACAAGGCGGCTATTATCCATTTTTTAAACTTATTTTTTTTCATAATTTATTAGGTTTAACACGGTTCAAAACTTATCATCAAGCTGAATCATCGTCAGCTTGCCACCTTCGGTGAATGATAGATTCTCGGACTCAGAGCCAAGCTGAAACGAGATCATTTATGAAAACATGTCCTTGTACAACGAGCCTAGCTCAAGCTGTTTCAAGTTATAGTGAATTGGAAGTAACTCTCTTTTTAAAACATCTCTTTCTATTATTCGTATGTTTATCACAATCGTAACCCAAATAAGACGTAGTATACTCACTAACGAGCATAGTACTCCAAAACCTTGTGACCCAACATTCATAGATAGTCAAAATCATGCAATATATACTCAGTGATTTGCTCCATCAGTTAAGAGCCAATGTTTGAGGTTACTCATGTTGGATTGAACCAAAGCTTCTTTGTATCTTACTAACAATGCAAGTGGTATTAGCTTTATACACGTCATCAATATGTCTAACTCCAGTTGCGTTAGACATATTGATACCCATCTGTTGCAAAGAATTTTACCGTGAGTCTTTTTGGAAGGGAAAGACTTGACTTCCACGAGATGTACCCTATGATTTAGACAGTGTTGTTATGCTTGTATTAGTCTAGTCTCATACTTCTGCATTACTGTCGTTTAATGTGTGCATCAACTCAATAATATACAATTTACATTATAATGGAGTGATAGGACTAAACATGCTATTTCTTCTGCAAACGGAAAACATATGCAATGAAAATCTGTTCTTATAAAATGTGAGATCAACAAATTATAAGCACATACGAGGCTCATTTGTAGAGTCAGTCAATATCCCCAATCTCTTTCAAAACTATCCACCCATTTGCATGACAACTGTAGCATCAATTGCACCATCTCGGATGGCCTAGGATATAATACTCTCAGCGTCTGCAACAGGGTTTGGGGAGTCCAGTCTCAACTTTTTGGCTACATCAGGCGGTGAAATACGGGAATAGGAGATGTTGATGTTGCGAAAGATTATGCCTCAGCCATACGATCAAGTTGCGAGTCCGATCTGAAGTGAATGTGCCTGAGAACTTCTCAGCAACAGATCTAAACAGCTTGAGATCTCTAATTCGAACAGCCTGATTAGCTCACACAAAGTATATATATATATATATATATATATAGGGAGCTGATCCGTTGATAGCGCTAGCAAAATGGGGTATTTTGCTAGCGCGATCTGACCGTCCATCCTGAAAGATGGACGGTCCAGATCGCGCCTTTTTCCAAAACTGATCCCCGTCCGCCATACAGTCTCGCGGACGGGATTTTTACCTTTTTGCCCTCCTCCCATGTCCGCGAGACTGTCTCGCGGACGCCTTTCTGTTCCTGACATGTGTCAGGAAAAAGGCGTCCGCGAGACAGTGTAGCGGACGCCCTCTAGGCTGACACATGTCAGGACCTGTCCTCTCGGTCGCCTATAAAGTCTCCTGTCAGAGCCCCGAGAACTGTCCCCTTGGTATCTGTGACGTCAACAGTGTCCGCTTTGTGGGAAATCTCCAATGTAGCGGACGGGGTCCCTTCGTCCACTCTCTCCTGCTATAAATATTTAATCAGATCGGGCTATATATATTATTGTAGCGGACGGCGTCCTCTCTCTCTCTCTCGAACATCTAACCCAAGCCGCTACCCCATCTACGGCGACCCACATCTCCGGTCACCCACATCTCCGCCGACACCACCGTCCTCCCCTCAACGCCGATCTCGATGGCTTCTGGATCGGAGACCACCTACGCCTACGATTATATTGGCAACTTGCACCTGGTAGGCAAACACTTTTTCAAAGTCATGATGCCGGGATTTGAGCATGAACTTGTAGGCTATCCCTCTTTCTCTTTCTCTGTATTTTCGTGTGTTAAAAGTTTGATCTTTTGTTTTTCTTAACCAAAACTAACCTATTTTTTGTATTGTGTTTGGTAGGACATACCGGAAGCATTTACCAATCAATTTACAACAATTCATGATAGTGCAAGATTATATAGCCGCAAGGGGGCATGGCAGGTTGAAATCAAGCTGAAGCCCGGCCGATCCCAAAAAAAGGAATTCGCAGAGGGTTGGAACGTCTTCGTGCGCCAGCATGGCCTCGAACTCGGGGACTTTGTAGTGTTCGAACACCTTGGGTGGTGGGATTTTCAAGTTGTAATCTTTGATCGGAGCGCTTGTGAAAAGCTTTCGTACCCCATTTGTGAACCATAGTTTATTATAATAAAAAAATTTATGTTCTTGTTTATTATGTTTTCAAATTTTTTCTTGCTTAATTGTGCCTTTTTTTGTTGCCTTGATATATTGAGATCGTTGATTGTGAATCGTACATTATTTTTTGGAAAAATTGAGATTGTTGATTCCGTCGCTAAAACAAGTCTTCGGGCGTCAGTTTATTAAAATAGCATTAACCTACTATGTCGCTAAAACAAGTCTTCGGGGCCAATTTATTTCAATTTATTAAAACTGCATTACGGGCGCCAATTTATTCCAATTTATTACATTACGCTACATTGTATAGCTCTATATATATAGCGGATATAAGGCCCTCCGCTTAGGCCGGGGTTCGGGAAGGTCGGAACTAAATGTCTGGTCCGTGCCAACCATTTTCTGGACCCGGAACTAAATGTCTGGTCCGTGCCAACCATTTTCTGCGGTATGTATATCCGCGATACTATATAGCGGACAGTCTATCAGCGTCTGCGGGGCCGTCCGCTACATAGTATAGCGGACGTAGAGAACCAAAAGAAAAAAAAAACTTAGTGTTGGAGAGGTGGGTATTCTGCGGGGCCGTCCGCTACATAGTATAGCGGACGTAGAGAAGACAACCAAAAAAATTCTGCGGGGCCGTCCGCTACATAGTATAGCGGACGTAGAGAAAACAACCAAAAGTCTATCGTCCGCGATACTATATAGCGGACAAGGAACAGACTGGTGTCATCCGCGATACTATATAGCGGACGGAAAATATATATTGTCCAGCGGACAGCAAATATACATATTCAAACCCAAAAGAAAGTCCTATAACTTCGACACTCTTCTCCGTTCTTCCTACTCACAAATATTCCCAGCGGCGTTGGCAAGCAGATCTGCGCAATTTCTTCATAAGAGCAGCTTTAATACCCTAATAGATCACGTAAGTTCACAAAATCAATCCTTTACATGTTTCTAATCTATAGTTGTGATCAATATTGCGTTTTATGCGTGGTTTTGATTATGCATTGAGCATGTGCTAGCGAT
Organism: Escallonia herrerae; assembly: GCA_033070095.1. Lineage (NCBI taxonomy): Eukaryota > Viridiplantae > Streptophyta > Magnoliopsida > Escalloniales > Escalloniaceae > Escallonia > Escallonia herrerae. The sequence continues at coordinate 56,100 of JAVXUP010002442.1, read as the reverse complement.
GATGAGGATTTATATATGTATGTATTTGTTCATGTGCTAGCGTTTGTAAAATCCGATTCCATAGTTTCAGTTGCAAAAAATGGAATTTATCCCTGGACCAGAAGATCCATCCGTGTTATACGACCAAGCCAACCATATCAGTACGCTCATATGGGATGGTGGAGTAAGATACATTATTTATCAACTTTCTTATTATTACGAACGTTGTTTTACCGTTCATTTTGCTTAAATTGTATTTATTAATAATTCGTAGGAAAGAGAACTTCTCACCACCGTAGAAGTATCTCGCGAGTTCACGAGATGGAAATTGAACAAGTCCCAGAAAAGGATACTGCGTGGAATTGGGTTTGGGATTTTCACGCATGGGCAGATCTTTCAACAGCTTGACCGGGCCTTGATAGGTGCCCTTGTTGAGAGGTGGAGAAGTGAAACGAATACGTTTCACTTCCCGCTCGGAGAGATGACGATTACCCTAGAAGATGTAGGGTTCATCTTGGGGTTGCCGGTGACGGGGCGGCCGGTAATTGCTCCTCCGTCAGACGCAACGAATAAGAGAACAGCGCGAGACTTCTTCACTTCGATACCCCAGGATCAATTTAGCACTGGTGGTATAAAGTTGAAGTGGTTGGTAGATACCTACGGGGTTTTGCCGGAAAACTATACGGGCCGTGAGCTTGTGGTGTACACAAAGGCCTTCCTCTTGTGGGTGATGGGGGCAATTTTATTCCCAACGACGTCGAAGAACACGGTCAGCGTGAAATATTTACCGTTGTTGGGTAACCTGTCGGAGGTTGGGGATTATGCCTGGGGTGCAGCGGTTCTTTCGTATCTGTACCGAGCATTGCACAAGGCAACGAGGCCCAACTCCAAAGCCATATGTGCATGTCTCTCGCTATTGCAGGTATATCATATAAATCATGTCTTCGTTATTGTGTTTTATTTTTGTTGAATCGACGATATAAATATAATTTTTTGATGTTCTCAGGTGTGGTCTTATGAACACCTTGCTCCCGGTGCACCAACGCGTAGGGATGGAACCGATAAAGTCTGGCCTCGGTTGTGTGCTTGGGAGTACAGCCGGAGGGCTAGCCACTACAAGAGGAGAGTCGATCCCCATCACAACATTACGTACTATCGAGGGGAGTTCGACCGTCTATCTCCGGGCCAAATGCGTTGGGCACCGTACATACGTTTGGCGCGACGGGTGGGAGAGTCGTTCGTCTTCACGCTCTCCGGGTTGCAGCGCACACCCCTGATCCATTTCGAGGTCGCAGAGTGGCAGCTGCCCGACCGAGCAATGCGCCATTTTGAGTTGGAGCAGGGTTTGCCAGTCGATGCCCCGGATATGAGGGTTAACAGGAACCCACCGGATGTCGGAGTGTTTGGCACCGCCAATGCGTACGAATTGTGCGCGGCCGAAATAGAGCTTTGGACTTCTTGGCAGGACACACTGGCGGCCATCGTCTCGGAGCCAGACCCCGTTATCAGCATCGATCAGTACGATGAGTGGTACTACCGCATCACGCGGAGGAGAGTAGCCCCTGTAAACTTTGAACGTGGGGAGAGGTATGCGCCTAGGGGTCAGATCGATGAGCGTATGGCATACAATCTCGTAAGTTGCCCAACAAGTCTGACTTGAACCAAATTAGTTGAATATAAATGTCTGATTGAAGTTACTTAATTTTTTATCTCTTTGGATGTAGGTTAATGCCTCGCTTGCATTCTTCCAGAAGTTGAGTGAGCGGAGGGATCTGGTGAGCGCAATGGGCGAGGATCTTTGCCAACAGGCTGCGACATTGGCTTTAGGCTGCGGGAATTTTTTACGCCAAGCATCGGGACAGTCTTCGGGAGTCAGCCCGGGAATGGGTTATACGGGCGTCAGCCAGGGATACGGTGATCCCTCTGGACAGGCTTCAGGGGTGAGTCAGGGAGTTGGTGGTACCTCTGAAGCGGGGATGGGACAGGCTCAAGCGTCGTGGGGCGATTACAGCGGCCCCTCCTTCAATTTGTTCCCGGAACCCCTCTCTCAAGTCACGCAAGACTGTCCTTTCGGAAACTACGGTTTCTCCGAGGCACTGCCCATTGTCCCGTGGGCGGGACCAGTTGGCGGCCCCGGAGGGGAATATCAGCCGGCCGAAGAAGGAATTGGAGGCCAATATCCCCCGATCGACCCCCGAGGGCAATATCCGAAAGGGCATCCAGCCAGGCCCCTAAAGCCGCATAAATGCGATCTAATCCGAGCCCGTTATTTTAGCGGGGCCCCCCAAGACGGAGCGTCGTATGACATGGATCACCCGGAGGGCTTGGATTACAATGCCTCGTGGACAGAGATCGCCTCGCTGGCGCCGGGAGCTTGGTTAGACAGCGGTGTCATCTCGCACTACGTGCAAATTCTGAGGCGAAGGTGTCGGGAGCATCCAAACATCGGTCTGCGCGTGTTTATCTTGGATGCTTTTTTTCATCAGCTCCTAGTACAAGAGTGGCACGACTGGGGCAATGCAAGGAAGGGGAGAACCATGGCCCAGTGGAAACCGTCCCCTAACCTACAAGCATATCTTGCTAGGGATAGTCCAGTGAGCGCAAGTGTTGCCGACGTGTTTCTAATCCCCTTTTTAGGGAATGCCCACTGGTACTTGGTTTGCTACGAACCATTACAGAGCACGGTTTCAGTCGTCGACAGTCTCTACGATGATACCGACGTGATGCCTGTGATTGATATGTACCGAGGCATAGGCCAGTTGGATGCCATGGTAAGATCCTGTTTCCTTCTTATTGTAACTTGCATATTATAAAACTGATTAATCTTATTTTGCTAGCTATGTTTAATGCTTATTATGTTTCTCGCAGAATCTTTTTCCTGACACATGTCAGGAATAAAGGCGTCCGCGAGACAGTCTCGCGGACATGGGAGGAGGGCAAAAAGGTAAAAATCCCGTCCGCGAGACTGTATGGCGGACGGGGATCAGTTTTGGAAAAAGGCGCGATCTGGACCGTCCATCTTTCAGGATGGACGGTCAGATCGCGCTAGCAAAATACCCCATTTTGCTAGCGATATCAACGGATCAGCTATATATATATATATATATATATATATATATATATATATATATATATATATATATATATAAAAGTTAACCACTAGATCCAACTAAGATGGAAAAAGACAGGCTACTCTATATATCGGCTTTCTACCAAGTATACTCACATTTGTAAGCTCAAAGCATGGTCTCGAAGCCTTCTCCATGCCTTTTTTGCATAAAAACAGTTCTCTCAGGGATCTCTCCTAGCAGTAGGCGCACTATCACAGCCCACTTATTGCACTGGACTCGGAAACCTAGAGCAGCTACAGGAGCTTTCCAAGCAGCTTGGAGGAAAGACTTTTTTGCATCTGTATACTCCAACTGAATTGTCCTAATCTTTCCAGGATAAAAGAGGAAATGGCAGAACTGAAGGGGAAAAAAACCAGGTCAGAATAAGTAGATTGCAGAGAGCAAAAAACCTGATATAAATACACCAAAGCATGGACTCTCGACTGCCATGAATAATTATCACAACCAGAAACTGGTTGACTGATTTCAAACCATATGGCGGGGATTGTGAAGACCTTTCAAAAGGGGAAAATTGAACTTGATGATGCTATATGGCATACTAATTAAAGCTCTTTAGAGGTGCTCTATTTCTGTCAGTGAACTCTAAAAGAGAATGTAGAGGGAGAAATCTGAACGTCCAAGAACATAGATGTCGTCAAAAGTTGCTTCATCATTTAATGCAGAGCACATTGGGCCTTCAAAATGACGATCCATTCCACCATCCATATTCACCAACAAGAGAGCTGTTTTCCAGCTCGATCACATCCAGTTTTGTATAAGAAACTCAGCAGTGGAGAAAAAGAAAGAATTTAGGAACTAACCTCAAATGATCTTCTAGAAGAGACTTTCCGAGCTGCTTTAGTTGTAGAAGTTACCATAATTTGTGACCAGAGGGGGAAACCTTACCTTTGAAAAGGAGAGAGCAATACAAAGTACCTTAGGCCAAAAAGATTATAACTTCCTCATAGGCTGTTTTTAAGCACCTATTACTATCAGATTAGAGAAATGTTGTGGTTGCTACATGTAGCTATATCCTTCTTTTGCTTGTTTTGCAGATACTTGCGGCCGGAGCTGTTGGAAGGAGTAGTGGCGTATCATAGTGGTCAGCTAGAAAAATCGAGGAGTTCCTGGAGTTCAGCGGAAGCTAAGCACTTGCAGTTGGTGTTATTTGATTTTTTTTAGGATGTCCGTTATAAGTACTGTACTTCTCGTGAAAAGGGGTTTGCCCCCTCTAGCAGATTGTTTCTTTTAACATAATTCACTTTGCATAACCATCTATAAAACAAAGGCTTGTAGGAAAAAGAAAATAGGAGTTGCTCACTCACCTCAATGAGACTGGAGTTGCAGAGAGAGAAAGCTTCCAACAAGAAGAAATAAAGCACTATATTTAGTTACATCCGAGCTATGCCTCAGTCACACATATGAAAATGACCACTAAATAAAAGAGGAAAAAAGAAATGATTTGAAGAGTAGCCGATCGATAACTCCTCATAAGAAGAAAAACTCACTCGCAGTTCTAACTTCAGTTAGACTAGCAGAAGAGAGCAAAACTTGTAGTACTGCTAAGAGTCTAAGACTAAGAGAACACGAACTGAAAAGAGAATATTATAATGATAGGTCTAGGTTAAGACGAATGAAACAGAATGGAATAAGAAAATCAATGGTTCCGTAGTTAGTAAGGAATTACAACTTCAGCGAGATAAAGCTAACGGGTAGAATGGAGAAAAAGTTCATCAAGACTCGAGTCCAAGCTATGACACACCACATATGCAGCACATCATAGCTATGTAGCACCTGTTGGTTTCTACGTATACTTTGTGTATATTTGTGCAGAAAAACAATATCGAAAATATACTAACAGTCATATGTTAAGGTTCCAAAAACAGCAGTAACGTAAGGAAAGAAATAATAGTTTATTTAACAACTCACAAGAAGATTGCAGAACAGCAAAGGAAAAAGGTCGAGGCGTGAATTTGATTCACTGTCCTTAAGACTTATTCGTCCCGCAATGGTGCTGACGGTTCTTGACGACAGTCTCCCAGGATACAACGACAATACGTCTGAAATAGGAGCACTCCAAATTGCAGACCCGGCGAACCAAAACAAAGCACAGAACTCTTTCGGACACAGGAACGAGACAGAAGAAAAATTGCAGAAGATAATTTCGGGATTGGTTAATTTTTGTAAAACTGACTCGTATTTATACACAGTATCCACTGGGGGGTGCAACTCTTCACAGGAAAAACTGTTTAGCTGGAAAGGTCACAACTTTCCGGAAAATAAAATAAATAAATAAATAAACTTTATTTATTTAAATATTTTTGTCCCAAAAAGAATAAAGCCTAATGGGCCCAAGCCACGGCCACGGACCGGACCGGGACGGGGCGGGGCGGCGCGCGTGGTGGACCTTGGGTCAACCTAGGTCCTCCATCCTTACAAAACATGGGTACCCCCAAGGGGCCCATCCCTTAGCTCAAGGCTAAGCCTTATAAGGAGACAACATTTGCTTTAATTCTTCTATGTGGGATTCTCTCTTCCCTTCAAGTTGATCCACCAACTTTAACTTCAATTTTCTCATTCACCTTCCATTTGTTTTAGACATGTGAATATACCATGATCATCTATTCCAATAGATGAACATGAATCAATTTGGCCCTAACCAAAATATGGTTTAGAACCCATTTGAAAATTGATTCAAAATTGCTTCTCACAATGGGTTTAAAACCCAATTCCAACAATCCCCCACATGAATAGAAAATTGACTGGACACTAATACAAAGAAACACTGACACAAGAAAGAGTTCTTTAGAACGACACTGCATCGGGATAGGTAGCCGATGGCCTTGAACCTTCCCTAGTGAGAACTATCGGATTTACTGGTTAACCAGTGAACATAATGTCTTGAACTGTTCAACCTTTAGTGTAAACCAAGACAATAGAATTTCACACAGTATCGTTCAAACATTGTTTTGAGGTTCTCATTGTTGTGTTCATTTTGGCCCTGAACACTCCTGGTTTTCATGAGTACTCTCTGAGAATTCAGCCTTACAATTCTCATAGAAGCGGCCCACTTCTTACTCACATAGGTGACTTCTTATTAGAGGTTCCTACTGCACCCCCCACTTGGATTTCCAAGATATAAGAGTCATTAAAAGCATAGCTTAACCTAACCTTTTGAAGGTGCCACTGTCTTCTCATCATAGGAATGGATATTAGGGTTTTAACCCCCACAGTGCTCTGTCTGAGTCGCATTTACATAATTCGGTTTTCCCTTTGAACCTAGATCTTGGGATCTCCAGTCAGCTAGGTAGGGTTTCCATTATGGCAACTCTTTAGTTCATAGGCTTAAGACCCATTCCCCTCGATAACGTATTTACTTTCTCTCTAGTCAAAGCTTTCGTTAACGGATCCGCAATATTATCCTTTGACTTCACGTAGTCAATAGAGATAATTCCACTAGAAAGTAATTCTTTAACGGTATTGTGTCTGCGACGTATGTGTCTAGACTTGCCGTTATACATACTGCTTTGTGCTCTTCCAATTGCAGATTGACTATCACAATGTATGCAAATTGGTGGCACAGGTTTAGACCAATTTGGAATATCCTCCAAGAAATTACGAAGCCACTCCGCTTCTTCTCCTGCTTTATCTAAAGCAATGAATTCAGATTCCATAGTGGATCTGGCAATACATGTCTGTTTAGAGGATTTCCAAGAAACAGCTGCTCCTCCTAATGTAAACACATATCCACTTGTGGATTTTGTTTCATTAGAATCTGATATCCAGTTGGCATCACTGTATCCTTCTAAAACAGCTGGATATCTTGTATAATGCAGACCAAAGTTTAAGGTATATTTTAAATACCTTAAAACTCTTACAATAGCTAACCAGTGATTCTTTCCCGGATTACTAGTATATCTGCTCAGTTTACTGACAGCATATGCTATATCGGGTCTCGTGCAATTCATGATATACATTAGGCTACCAATTATGCGTGAATACTCTAATTGAGATATTCCTTCCCCAGTATTCTTTGTTAGATGTAAATTTACATCTAGCGGTGTCTTAACCGGACTATCATCATAACTTTTAAATTTGTCTAGCACTTTCTCAATATAATGAGATTGTGACAAGACTAGTCCATTTGATGTTTTGGTAATTTTCATACCAAGTATAACATCAGCCACACCCATATCTTTCATATCAAATTTACTGGCCAACATTTTCTTTGTAGCCTTAATGAATTCATTATTGCTCCCGATAATGAGCATATCATCCACATAAAGGCAAACAATGACATATCCTTTTTCCGTCCCTTTAACATAGACACATTTATCACATTCGTTGATTCTAAAGCCATTTTCGATCATGACTTTATCAAACTTTTCATGCCATTGTTTCGGAGCCTGTTTTAGTCCATAAAGTGACTTAACAAGCTTGCACACCTTCCTCTTATGATTCGGAGCTACAAACCCCTCGGGTTGCTCTATATAGATCTCTTCATTTAGATCTCCATTTAGGAAGGCTGTTTTCACATCCATTTGGTGTATCTCAAAATTATTGATAGCTGCAATAGCTATCAATATTCGAATGGATGTTATTCTCGTTACTGGTGAATATGTATCGAAATAATCAAGGCCTTCCTTTTGTCTATATCCCTTGACAACCAATCTGGCCTTATATTTTTCGATCGTTCCATCAGCTTTCATCTTTCTCTTAAAAATCCATTTACACCCTAATGGTTTATTTCCAGGAGGAAGATCCACCAGTTCCCACGTATGATTTTGCATGATGGATTCTATTTCACTGTTAATAGCCTCTTTCCAATGAGGAGTTTCGGGACTCGACATTGCTTCACTGTAAGTACGAGGCTCATTTTTTAACAAATATGTTAGAAAATCAGGACCAAAAGATGTAGACGTTCTAGCTCTCTTGCTACGTCTTGGCTCATCTTCCTCTTGTGAGGGTTCTTGGTCCATACTAGTTCTTTTTAAAGAACTCCGTTCTTGTGCCACTCGACAAGGAAATACATCCTCGAAGAAATGTGCATTCCTTGTCTCCATAATGGTGTTGACGTGTATATCGTCAATTTCAGATTTATGCACTAAGAACCGATATGCCGAGCTATGGCTTGCATATCCAATGAAAAGTCCATCAACCGTTTTAGGACCTATTTTTACCATTTTAGGTGGTGGGATAGCTACCTTTGCTAGACACCCCCACACTTTAAGATATTTGAAGGAAGGAGGACGACCTTTCCATAGCTCATAAGGTGTCTTTTGTAGCTTCTTGTGAGGTACTTTATTAAGTATATGATTTGCGGTTAAGACCGCTTCCCCCCACAAGTTATCTGGTAGTCCAGAATTTATCAACAAAGCATTCATCATTTCCTTTAAAGTACGATTTTTCCGCTCAGCAATTCCATTTGACTGAGGCGCATATGGTGCCGTGGTCTCATGAATGATTCCATGATCAGCACAAAATTTTTCAAGAGGGAAAACATATTCTCCACCTCTATCACTTCTTAGTACTTTGACTTTCTTGCTAAGTTGATTTTCAACCTCAATTTTGTATTGCATAAATGCTTCCAAGGCTTCATCCTTGCTTCTAAGCAAATATACATAACAAAATCTCGTACAATCATCAATAAAAGTAATAAAATACTTTTTTCCTCCTCTAGATTGTACCACCTTTAAGTCACATATGTCACTATGAATTAGACTTAAAGGTTCCGTACTTCTTTCAATTGACTTGAAAGACGTTTTTGCCATTTTAGCTTCAATACAAATTTCACATGCTTTATGTGAGTCAAAATTCATTTTAGGCAAAAATCCATTTTTCACTAGCTTTTGTATGGAACCATAATTTACATGACCTAATCTACAATGCCATAAATTAGGAGATTCCAACAAGTAAGCAGAAGAAATAGTTTTATTAATATCGGAATTTGGTACAACTTTAGGCACGATGGTCATTACATTTAACTTAAACAGACCATCACATAAGTACCCTTTTCCTACAAACATCCCACTTTTAGTGAGTACAAATTTATCACTCTCAAACACTAGCTTGAAGCCATTCTTACTCAACAATGAGCCTGACACTAGATTCTTCCGAATGTCTGGCACATGAAGCACATTGTTGAGACTCAATTCCTTGCCGGATGTCATCTTTAAGACCACCTTTCCCATTCCTAGCACCTTTGAAGAAGAAGAGTTTCCCATGAACAGATTCTCGTTGTTGGCGCTCTCATATGTAGTGAACATATTTCGCTCGGAGCACACATGTCGAGTAGCGCCCGTGTCTACCCACCACTGTTTGGGATTTCCAACCAAGTTGACTTCGGATACCACCGCAGATAAATTCAAATATGTCACGTCTTCGGTGATTTTGGTAACTTCGGTCACGTTGGCTTGAGAATTCTTTCCTTTCTTAAAGTTTCCTTTGTTTTTGCGACAATCCTTAGCACGATGGCCAGCTTTGCCGCACACAAAACAGTTCCCTTTGAACTTCTTCTTCTCACCGTCTTTGAAATGTGAGCCTCTTGCTCCGCTTGGACCATCGGAATCGGAAATTTTCCTCCTCTTTGATGGACCTTGCTCGACCACATTTGCCTTGGCCTCTTGATGATAATTACCGGCCTTCTTCTCGGACTGGCGATTATCCTCCTCAATCCTTAATCTGACGATCAAATCCTCGAGCTTCATCTCCTTGCGTTTATGTTTCAAATAGTTCTTGAAATCTTTCCAAGTAGGTGGCAATTTTTCTATCAAAGCAGCCACTTGAAAAGACTCTCCAAGTACCATCCCTTCCGCATGAATATCATGTAGAATAAGCTGAAACTCTTGGACTTGACTAATCACTGTCTTAGAATCCACCATCTTGAAATCAAGGAATTTGCTGACTACAAATTTCTTTGAGCCGGCATCTTCCGTCTTGTATTTCCTTTCCAAGGATTCCCACAATGCTTTCGCATTGACCATTGGACTATATACGTTATACAACGCATTGTCCAATCCATTGAGGATGTAGTTCTTGCACAAAAAATCCGAATGCTTCCAAGCTTCCACGGCAGCCACAGTTTGCCGGTCAGGATTTTCACCAAGATCTGGTGCATCCTCTTGCAAGAATCTTGCCAAGTTAAGAGTGGTCAAGTAAAACAACATCTTTTGTTGCCACCTCTTGAAATCTTTTCCATTGAACTTTTCCGGTCTTTCACCAAGTCCAACAGAACCATGAGTTGGTGCCACATAAGGCGTCGCATACACAGTCCCACCACCGTGTTGCACGTTAGGATTAATCGGTCCACTTTCCGAATTGGTTTCACTAGTAGCCATTGTTATAAATCTATCAACAGAATATAACAACAATTAATAAACAGTCCAGTCTATCACAATAGTATAAATCAGAGTCTAGTATCACTAAAATTAAATTTTGAATCTGAAAATAATTTTCGTAAAGATTGACAGAATCAAATAAGAAAACGAAATTTAGAAAACGCTGATTTGAAAACACTGTTTTGAGAACACTATTACGAAATTCGAAAGCAATGATTCTACACATGCAACACAAAGTATGCAAAAAACAAGTAGTAAGTCTTAAGAATGTTGGATTCTACGTATACTTTGTGTATATTTGTGCAGAAAAACAATATCGAAAATATACTAACAGTCATATGTTAAGGTTCCAAAAACAGCAGTAACGTAAGGAAAGAAATAATAGTTTATTTAACAACTCACAAGAAGATTGCAGAACAGTAAAGGAAAAAGGTCGAGGCGTGAATTTGATTCACTGTCCTTAAGACTTATTCGTCCCGCAATGGTGCTGACGGTTCTTGACGACAGTCTCCCAGGATACAACGACAATACGTCTGAAATAGGAGCACTCCAAATTGCAGACCCGGCGAACCAAATCAAAAGCACAGAACTCTTTCGGACACAGGAACGAGACAGAAGAAAAATTGCAGAAGATAATTTCGGGATTGGTTAATTTTTGTAAAACTGACTCGTATTTATACACAGTATCCACTGGGGGGTGCAACTCTTCACAGGAAAAACTGTTTAGCTGGAAAGGTCACAACTTTCCGGAAAATAAAATAAATAAATAAATAAACTTTATTTATTTAAATATTTTTGTCCCAAAAAGAATAAAGCCTAATAGGCCCAAGCCACGGCCACGGACCGGACCGGGACGGGGCGGCGCGCGCGTGGTGGACCTTGGGTCAACCTAGGTCCTCCCTCCTTACAAAACATGGGTACCCCCAAGGGGCCCATCCCTTAGCTCAAGGCTAAGCCTTATAAGGAGACAACATTTGCTTTAATTCTTCTATGTGGGATTCTCTCTTCCCTTCAAGTTGATCCACCAACTTTAACTTCAATTTTCTCATTCACCTTCCATTTGTTTTAGACATGTGAATATACCATGATCATCTATTCCAATAGATGAACATGAATCAATTTGGCCCTAACCAAAATATGGTTTAGAACCCATTTGAAAATTGATTCAAAATTGCTTCTCACAATGGGTTTAAAACCCAATTCCAACAGCACCATAAAATAAGTACAAATTCCAGAGAACTATCACACATCCACCTGTTTATTGGGTGTGTGTATTCCTCAGCCATTGCTATGTTCTTAACTAAATCAATGATGTGGTATTTAAGCAGCAGCATTCCCATTTGGTAGAATCCTCATGATATGTAACTTGTGAATCTAAGGCAATAGTGCAGCAACATGATTCATTACCTCTAGGAGATTTAGACCCATAACCACAGCCAAAACAGCAGCACCCAAGGGTAGTCCCTGTCCTACTTGCCCATATGCTTTTCCAGCAATAGAGACGTCTCTCTCAGGCATTTCATCGAACAGCTTGCTTCCGGAAGCGGCAATGCCACCAACAGACCACGGCCCCGACGGTAGACCCAGTAGCCGTCATCCCTGCTGTCGACCATCGGAGCACCACTGGTTGAAGCCATCTCCCACCTGTGGCACCATCAATAAGTTGCGACAGGGATGGCGTTGATGTGTGATGGATGTAAAGCTCGAAGGCTAGCCTCCGTTTGTGCCAGGGATGGCCGTGAAAGTGGCCGGCGATGGAAAAATTGATGGTCTACAGTAGAGATGGTGGTGTGTGCATGGTTTTAAATCGCGAAATCGAGATACGTAACAGTCGCGGTCGCGGTGTAACGGTATCGGGAGTATCAGACGATTCTATGTTATGTAAGCACCGGTATATCGGTGTATAACGGTATCGGATCCCTGAAAACCCGTTACGAATTGGCCGTTACGATACGTAACGGCCGTTTTTCAAAACCCTGGGTGTGTGATGTGGCGTTGGCTTGCTAGGGCCTGCGACTAAGAGAAGAAAAAGAGAGGAAAACGGGGACAGGTAGAGAGAGAAAACGAGGGGAAAAAATCAGTTATATTTATTTTAACAAAAGTACGTTCTTTTTTTGGAGAAAATATTCAGTGGCTGTCTAACACCATGCCATCATCATATGTGGTGTTAGACTACCAATAAAATTGTGCCAACTAAACAATAATTTTTAAGTAGTGGGGCAGTTAACTTCACTCATTGTTTACCATGGTTTACACTTAACCTGATAACAAACATATGCCCAGCGTTCAAATACAATTAATGGCCGATGGTGAAGCAATTCCTGTAATTTAGGGTGAAGGCGAGGGCGATGATGAGGAAAAGGCAGGTAGCGCCAGCGCCGCCGATGACGGGGTGAGGCGATTGGGTGGTGGATAATATTGGAGGAGAGGATAATTTTCAGATTTTACTGAATTCATCTTCTCTCATCCTTCTCTTTCATATACTTGGAGAAGTTGTAGTGACGGGCTGGGTGAGGATTTGGGCGGTGGGGTGAGGGGTGGTCGGTTTTGAAGGCAACGAGGTTGGGTGGAGATTTCAGGGGTGGGCGGTGGTGGATTGCTGTTAGGGGATTTTTGGTTTGGTTGCAGCAATTGCGGTGGTGGTGAAGTAGTTATTGTGGCGGCGGGGGTGGTGCAGCCCTGGTTGCGGACGACCGGTGGTGGTGCAGCCATGGTTGTGGACGGCCTATGGTGGTGCAGGCGTGGATAGACCCCCATCTTAAAACAATTACTGTGAGATCATGCTAAATATAACCAGAAATACATGGCCAGGGGTGGGGCATCTGTGGTGATCGGTAGCTTAGCCACGGTGGTGACCGAAAGTGAAAATTGGGTGTGGTTGTATGCTCAACCAAAGACCTAAGTGTACTAAGAGAAGATGAATGGCAGAGTGGTTTGTATATTAGTCACAGTCAACCATGGTTAGTAAGCTAGACATTTACTCCATAACTGCTATTATTTGGCACAGTTTTATTGGTAGTCTAGCACCACATATGATGATGATGTGGTGTTAGACAACCATCGAATATTTTCTCACCCAGAATAGAGGATTAATTAAGTGGAAACCAAGAACCAAACACCCATTAAGTTATCCGTCACTAGCGTCGCAACCAAAAAGTATGAAGTGCAAGAACCGACTCCGTTTTCTATTTGAGTGTCGTCAATTTCCCTCTCTTCTCCTTCCAGCTCTTCATTCCACCACCACCACCACTGCTATCACCGCCACCACCCACTAGCTATCTCTGTGTTTTATATTTCCTTCCCCGCAACTCCTTCTGCAGTTTTACATTTTCCCCAAGTGTATCACTTTCCCTCTCATCTCCTTCTTCTTTCGGCAAAATTACACCGTTTTCTGTTTTCACTTTATCTTCCCCAAAATTAGGCCCACATATACGATGTTAATGGAATATTTTCACCAATGCAATCAGTTTCCCTCCATTTTCCCCACACACTCGCGGCACAAAGAAAAATGATGAACGACCCTGTTAATGGAGCCCCCGCCTCTGTACCGGTATATGCGGACGAGATGCACCGCCGGCCGAGCTGGATTTACACCAACCTCACAAATCTGCTCAAGGCCGGCTATGTCTGTGTACTTCTCGGCCTGGCAGTATGGCAACTGGTGGTCTTGGTGAGCCATCGCATCAAACTGCATGGGTCGTGCGATTATTCATCTGTGGTGGCCAAAAGTGGCCGGCGAGACTTCTCGACGGTGATGGACACTGTGTATGCCGTTCCGGACAATAGCCCGTTGACATCCTGCGTGCACATTCGGCGCGGGATATACCGGGAAAATTGTTGGAATTGGGTTTTAAACCCATTGTGGAGAAGCAACTTTGACTCAATTTTCAAATTGGTTCCAATCTATATTTTGGTTAGGAACAAATTGATTCATGATCCTATATTGGAATAGATGTTCATGGTATATTCACATGTTTAAAACAAATGAAAGGTGAATGAGAAAATTGACGTTGAAGTTTGTGGTTCAACTTGAAGGGAAGAGAGAATCTCACATAGAAGAATTAAAGTCAATATTGTCTCCTTATAAGGCTTAGTCTTGAGCTAAGGGTTGGGCCCCTTGGGGGTACCCATGTTTTGTAAGGAGGGAGGACCTAGGTTAGGTCCACCACACGCGCTCGCCGCCCGTCCCTGTCCATGGCTTGGGCACATTAGGCTTTATTCTTTTTGGGACAAAAATATTTTAAATAAATTTTATTTATTTATTTATTTTCTTTTCCAAAAAGTTATGACCTTTCCAGCTTGTAGTATTTTCTGTGAGGAGTTGCACCCCCCAGTCAGTTTTTCAGAAGTTTTTAATTTTAATCCTGAAATAATTCTTCTGTCATTTTTCTGCTGTCCGTTTTTCCTGTGTCTGTGTAAGAAAGAGTTCTACCATTGTTTGGTTAGCCGGGTCTGCAAATTTGGAGTGCTCCTATTTTCAGACGTACTACCATTGTATCTTGGGAGGCTTTTCATCAAGAGACCGTTAGCACCGTTGCGGGACGAATAAAGTCTTAAGGATAGTGAATCAAATTCACGCCTCAGCCTTTCCATTTGGTGTTCTGCATTTCCTGTTGTGAGTTTTTAGACATAATTCTGTTTCTATTTGGTTTAGTGACTACTGTTTTTGGAACGTTAATATTTGCATGCTAGTAATTGTTCGCAACTGATTTTCTGCACAAGTACACAAAGCTATATTTCCAACATTCTTAAGCCTTTATTCCGCACTTTGTGTTGCATGTGTAGAAACAGTATTTCTAAAATAGTGTTTTCAAAATTTGTTTTCATATTTGATTATGTCAAGCATATACTAAAATTATTTTTAGTTTCTGAATTTAATTTTAGTGATTACTATACTCTGTTTTCGTTATTGTTTTTATGTTAGACAGGACTGTTTATTAATTGTTGTTATAATCTGTTGATAGATTTATAACAATGGCTACTAGCGAAACCAATCCAGAAAGTGGACCGGTTAATCACAACGTGCAACACGGTGATGGGACTGTGTATGCGACGCCTTATGTGGCACCTGCTCATGGTTCCGTTGTATAACGTATAGAGTCCAATGGTTAATGCAAAAGCATTGTGGGAATCCTTGGAAAGGAAATACAAAATGGAAGATGCCGGCTTAAAGAAATTTGTAGTCGGCAAATTCCTTGATTTCAAGATGGTGGATTCCAAGACTATGATTAGTTAAGTCCAAGAGTTTCAGCTAATTCTACATGATATTCATGCGGAAGGGATGGTACTTGGAGAGTCTTTTCAAGTGGCTGCTTTGATTGAAAAATTGCCACCTACTTGGAAAGATTTCAAGAACTATTTGAAGCATAAACACAAGGAAATTAAGCTCGAGGATTTGATTGTGAGATTGAGGATCGAGGAGGATAATCGCTAGTCTGAGAAGAAGGCCGGTAATTATCATCAAGAAGCCAGGCAAATGTAGTCGAGCAAGGTCCGTCAAAGAGGAGGAAAATTTCCGAATCAGATGGTCCAAGTGGAGCAAGCAGCTCAAATTCTAAGGGCGGTGATAAAAAGAGGAAGTTCAGTGGGAATTGCTATGTGTGCAACAAGCCAGGCCATCAAGCTAAGGATTGCTACAGTCGCAAGAACAAAGGAAAGAAAGTAAAGCATTCTCAAGCCAATGTGACGGAAGTTACCAAACTTACAGAGGACGTGACCGATTTGAACTTGTCTGCGGTGGTATCCGAAGTCAACTTGGTTGGAAATCCCAAACAGTGGTGGGTAGACACGGGCGCTACTAGACTTGTGTGCTCCGAACGAAGTATGTTTACTACATACGAGAGCGCCAACAATGAGAATCTGTTCATGGGAAACTCTTCCTCTTCAAAGGTGCAAGGGATAGGCAATGTGGTCTTAAAAATGACATCCGGCAAGGAGTTGAGTCTCAACAATGTGCTTCATGTGCCAGACATTCGAAAGAATCTAGTGTCAGGCTCATTGTTGAGTAAGAATGGTTTCAAGCTAGTATTTGAGAGTGATAAGTTTGTACTCACTAAAAGTGGGATGCTTGTAGGAAAGGGTACTTATGTGATGGTCTTTTTAAATTAAATGTAATGACCATCGTGCCTAAAGCTGTACCGAATTTTGATATTAATAAAAATATTTCTTCTACTTATTTGTTGGAATCTCCTAATTTATGGTATTGTAGATTAGGTCATGTGAATTATGGTTCCTTACAAAAGCTTGTGAAAAATGATTTTTTGCCTAAAATGAATTTTGACTCACATAAAGCATGTGAAATTTGTGTTGAAGCTAAAATGGCAAAAACGTCTTTCAAGTCAATTGAAAGAAGTACGGAATCTTTAAGTCTAATTCATAGTGATATATGTGACTTAAAGGTGGTACAATCTAGAGGAGGAAAAAAATATTTTATTACTTTTATTGATGATTGTACGAGATTTTGTTATGTATATTTGCTTAGAAGCAAGGATGAAGCCTTGGAAGCATTTATGCAATTCAAAATTGAGGTTGAAAATTAACTTAGCAAGAAAATCAAAGTACTAAGAAGTGATAGAGGTGAAGAATATGTTTTCCCTCTTGAAAAATTTTGTTCCGATCACGGAATCATTCATGAGACCACGACCCGTATGCGCCTCAGTCAAATGGAATTGCTGAGCGAAAAAATCGTACTTTAAAGGAAATGATGAATGCTTTGTTGATAACTTCTGGACTACCGGATAACTTGTGGGGGGAGGCGGTATTAACCGCAAATCATATACTTAATAAAATACCTCACAAGAAGTTGCAAAAGACACCTTATGAGCTATGGAAAGGTCGTCCTCCTTCCTTCAAATATCTTAAAGTGTGGGGGTGTTTAGCAAAGGTAGCTATCTCACCACCTAAAATTGTCAAAATATGACCTAAAACGGTCGATGGGATTTTTATTGGATATGCAAGCCATAGCTCAGCATATCGGTTCTTAGTGCATAAATCTGAAGTTGACGATATACACGTCAACACCATTATGGAAACAAGGAATGCACATTTCTTCGAGGATGGACCAAGAACCCTCACAAGAAGAAGATGAGCCAAGACGTAGCAAGAGAGTTAGAACGTCTACATCTTTTGGTCCTGATTTTCTAACATTTTTGTTAGAAAATGAGCCTCATACTTACAGTGAAGCAATGTCGAGTTCCGAAGCTCCTCATTGAAAAGAGACTATTAACAGTGAAATAGAATTCATCATGCAAAATCATATGTGGGAACTGGTGGATCTTCCTCCTGGAAATAAACCATTAAGGTGTAAATGGATTTTCAAGAGAAAGATGAAAGCTGATGAAACGATCAAAAAATATAAGGCCCGATTGGTTGTCAAGGGATATAGACAAAAGGAAGGCCTTGATTATTTCGATACATATTTTTCAGTTACAAGAATAACATCCATTCAAATATTGATAGCTATTGCAGCTGTTAATAATCTTGAGATACACCAAATGAATGTGAAAACAACCTTCCTAAATGGAGATCTAAATGAAGAGATCTATATAGAGCAATCCAAGGGGTTTGTAGCTCCTAATCATAAGAGGAAGGTGTGCAAGCTTGTCAAGTCACTTTATGAACTAAAACAGGCTTCGAAACAATGGCATGAAAAGTTTGATAAAGTCATGATCGAAAATGGCTTTAGAATCAACGAATGTGATAAATGTGTCTATGTTAAAGGCACGGAAAAAGGATATGTCATTGTTTGCCTTTATGTGGATGACATGCTCATTATCGGGAGCAATAATGAATTCATTAAGGCTACAAAGAAAATGTTGACCAATAAATTTGATATGAAAGATATGGGTATGGCTGATGTTATACTTGGTATGAAAATTACCAAAACATCAAATGGACTAGTCTTGTCACAATCTCACTATATTGAGAAAGTGCTAGACAAATTTAAAAATTACGATGATAGTCTGGTTAAGACACCAATAGATGTAAATTTACATCTAACAAAGAATACTGGTGAAGGAATATCTCAATTAGAGTATTAGCATATAATTGGTAGCTTAATGTATATCATGAATTGCACGAGACCCGATACAACATATGCTGTCAGTAAGTTGAGCAGATATACTAGCAATCCGGAAAAGAATCACTGGATAGCTATTGTAAGAGTTTTAAGATACTTAAAATATATCTTAAACTTTGGTCTGCATTATTCAAGATATCCAGCTGTATTAGAAGGATACAGTGATGCCAACTGGATATCAGATTCTAATGAAACAAAATCCACAAATGGATATGTGTTTACATTAGGAGGAGCAGCTATTTCTTGGAAATCCTCTAAACAGACATGTATTGCCAGACCCACTATGGAATCTGAATTCATTGCTTTAGATAAAGCAGGAGAAGAAGTGGAGTGGTTTCGTAATTTCTTGGAGGATATTCCAAATTGGCCTAAACATGTGCCACCAATTTGCATACATTGTGATAGTCAATCTACAATTGGAAAAAGCATAAAGCAGTATGTATAACGGCAAGTCTAGACACATACGTTGCAGACATAATACCATTAAAGAATTACTTTATAGTGAAATTATCTCTATTGACTACGTGAAGTCAAAGGATAATATTGCGGATCCGTTAACGAAAGTTTTTACTAGAAAGAAAGTGAATACGTCATCGAGGGGAATGGGTCTTAAGCCTATGAACTAAAGAGTTGCCATAACGGAAACCCTACCTAGCTGACTGGAGATCCCAAGATCTAGGTTCAAAGGGAAAACCAAATTATGTAAATGCGACTTGGACAGAGCACTGCGGGGGGTTAAAACCCTCATATCCATTCCTATGATGAGAAGACAGTGGCACCTACAAAAGGTTAGGTTAAGCTATGCTTTTAATGACTCTTATATCTTTGAAATCCAAGTGGGGGTGCAGTAAGAACCTCTTAATAAGAAGTCACTTATGTGAGTAAGAAGTGGGCCACTTCTATGAGAATTGTAAGGCTGAATTCTCAAAGAGTACTCATGAAAACCAGGCTTTGTTCAGGGTCAAAATGAACACAACAATGAGAACCTCAAAACAATGTTTGAGCGATACTGTGTGAAGTTCTATTGTCTTGGTTTACACTAAAGGTTGAACAATTCAAGACATCATGTTCACTGGTTAACCAGTAAATCCGATAGTTCTCACTAGGGAAGGTTCAAGGCCATCGACTACCTATCTCGATGCAGTATCGTTCTAAAGAAATTTTTCTTGTGTTAGTGTTTCTTTGCATATAGAGTCCAGTCAATTTTCTATTCATGTGGGAGATTGTTGGAATTGGGTTTTAAACCCATTGTGGAGAAGCAACTTTGACTCAATTTTCAAATTTGTTCCAAACCATATTTTGGTTAGGAACAAATTGATTCATGATCCTTTATTGGAATAGATGATCATGGTATATTCACATGTTTAAAACAAATTGAAGGTGAATGATAAAATTGACGTTGAAGTTGGTGGTTCAACTTGAAGGGAAGAGAGAATCTCATATAGAAGAATTAAAGTCAATGTTGTCTTCTTATAAGACTTAGCCTTGAGTTAAGGGTTGGGCCCCTTGAGGGTACCCATGTTTTGTAAGGAGGGAGGAAGTAGGTTCCACCACACCCGCGCGCCGCCCATCCCGGTCCATGGCTTGGGCTTGGGCACATCAGGCTTTATTCTTTTTGGGACAAAAATATTTTAAATAAATTTTATTTATTTATTTATTTTCTTTTCCGAAAAGTTGTGACCTTTCCGGCTTGCAGTTTTTTCTGTGAAGAGTTGCACCCTCCAGTGAATACTCTGTGTATAAAAACGAGTCAGTTTTTCAGAAGTTTTTTAATTTTAATCCCGAAATAATTCTTCTGTCATTTTTCTGCTGTCCGTTTTTCCTGTGTCTGTATAAGAAAGAGTTCTATCATTGTTTGGTTGCCGGGTCTGCAAATTTGGAGTGCTCATATTTTCAAACATACTACCGTTGTATCCTGAGAGGCTTTTCGTCAATAGACCGTTAGCACCGTTGCGGGACGAATAAAGTCTTAAAGACAGTGAATCAAATTCACACCTCAACCTTTCCATTTGGTGTTCTGCATTTCCTGTTGTGAGTTTTTAGACATAGTTCTGTTTCTATTTGGTTTAGTGACTGCTGTTTTTGGAACGTTAATATTTGCATGCTAGTAATTGTTCGCAACTGATTTTCTGCACAAGTACACAAAGTTATATTTCCAACAAAAATGTGGTCATTGGGCCAACGAAGCTTCATGGCTAGACTCGTTGGGGACGGTATGGGAAAGAGCAACATCATATCCAACGGATGTTCTCCAACCTTAAGTGAGTTGCATCTATCTTTTCTTCAGTTTTAATTATCACCCGAGGACGACACTTTCAGTTGCTTTAGTGTTTAAGGTAGGGGTTTAACAGAATAAATTCAACTAACAGAAGGAAGTGCAGCTTTTTACCTGCTGTGCACATCCTGCTCTTCTAGCCATTTTTTGGTCAGGCTTGGGCTCAAGAGAATGTGAGTGCGCATATTCATTAGTGCTGCTGCAATCGGATGCTTGACTTGCTCTCAACGCTTGAACCCTTAATTATAAAGTTGGCACAATTGTTAGCTTTACTTATCACAAGGTATAGCAGTCTCCTGTGGGGTTTGTTTGATTGACGCAGCATTTGATGCATGAATAAGTAGAATTCTTCAATTGATGAGAGAAAAAAGGGGGGAATTTGGGAGAGTATTGACATGAACCCTTAACTTACAGGGGTAATGGGAAGCCATTTCATGGCTCGTGACTTGACGATTGAAAATGATTCAGGGCCTGACAAGTACACGGGTCTGCTCTTGACAATTGGGGGGCTAATTCCATCTTATATCGCTGCAGCGTTGTTGCATACAGTGCCACTATTTCTGCGCAGGAAACTTTCCAATTCTATCGCGGCTGCAACACACAAGGAAGTAAATACTTCATTTACGGTGCAGCTCGGGCGTTATTTCAAAGATGCACCATTGAGGCTACCATTGAGCCCCCTGATGAGATGGCTCTCATCACCGGACAATCAAATAAACATGATGGTACCGGAAATGGATTCGTATTCCACCTCTGTAAGCTTTCCACCGTTGGGAGCACGTTATCTAAAAACTTCTTAGGTGGACCACTTGGGGCATTTGCAAAGACTGTGGTTATGCAGTCGTCTTTGATGCCTCAATTGAGGGTTGGCTGGTTAATGCTTCTACGCCAAGAACTGTATATTTTGGTGAATACAATAACAGTGGACCCGGTGAAAGTACCAGTACAAACACCAGTTGCGTTCGGCATATTGATAATGAATCTGTTGCAAAGAATTTTACCGTGAGAGTCTTTTTGGAAGGAAAGACTTGGCTTCCACGAGATGTACCCTATGACTTGGGCATAGTGTAGTTATGCTGGTACTAGGGTTATCTTTTTCCATTAAAGTCGTTTAATGTGTACATCTTCTCAATAATACAATTATTATGTTTCAAAGGAGTGCTTGGATCAAACTTGCTATTTCTTTTGCTGATGTATTACGTTCACGGTGAACTTGTGTTCTTAGAACCATTGTAGGAAGGGAAGTTATCACAAGCCTAGTATCTTTGAACCACTCTACGAGATTGGACACTAAATGACCAATGAAAGAAGAAAGCAGCCGGGAAGAGGAATGAATGACTCAGACCTCCAAAAGCCTACGATGACGAGAAACCGCTACGGTTTCGAATCAGGGTAGCTACAAAAGGCTCTCAAGTATCCCTTGTATCCAATTTTACATCACCTTTTCTGCCAAATATATATTGGCGACAAATATAGAGATTGAGTTTAAAATAACCATTCGGTAAGCTGTAGAAGATGGCTCCGACAAAGTCGTTTTGTTTACCGCGTGCAGTTCAAGCTAGGAACTCGAATGACGGCCAACATAAAAAGAACGTTCTAAATAGCTTGTGTATGCAAAGCTCTCAAGTATGACAAGTTTACGCAAGTGATACATATCAATTATCTATGCAAGGTGAACCATTGACAGGTTCAATGTACATGAACACAATCATACAATAGATCACCACCACATTTACCATTAATCATTACAAGAACATTCTCCACCTCTAAAATGGTGGAACCCATTCCTATCCCTCACAATAATTTCCTGGTCAAAGAACTTCGAGATAAGTTTACTGGCCTCGTGACAGTGTTTACAGACTCTCAAGTTCTTCTTGATACAAAGAATTTCTCCAGGCTTGGCTTTCAATAAGCCAAAGGCAATGACCAGTTTCTCACTATGGTAGTACAAGGGGTTCTACCTCTCCTCCTCGTTAATGTCGTGCAACACTCCATCTCTGTCAGGCACATAGCCAATAGATCTAATACAATTTAGCATCTCATCAACTTTCTCATAAATCTCTTTGGCATTAGGATGGGTCCTCCCTCCGGCAATGAACTCGTTGACAGAACCTTTCATTTCAATCACAGACAAGCCAGGTGCCTTCTTCGCTCCCCTATCATTCATCAACTTCCTCACATTAGCAACGTCTTCCCATCTACCAGCATTGGCAAATATATATATTCGCTAACAACAAATAACGCCCACTCTTATGTCGAAAATATTCGATGGTTGTTTAACAGCACGTCATCATCAAATGTGGTGCTAGACTACCAATAAAACTGAAAAAAATATTCGATGGTTGTCTAACACCACGTCATCATCATATGTGGTGCTAGACTGCCAATAAAACTGTGCCAAATAATAGCAGTTATGGAGTAAATGTCTAGCTTACTAATCATGGTTGACTGTGACTAATATACAAACCACTCTGCCATTCATCTTCTCTTGGTACACTTAGGTCCATGGTTGAGCATACAACCACACCCAATTTTCACTTCCGGTCACCATCGTGGCTAAGCTACCGATCACCACAGATGCGCCACCCCTGGCCATATATTTCTGGTTATATTTAGCATGATCTCACAGTAACTGTTTTAAGATGAGGGTCTATCCACGGCTGCACCACCACCGGTCGTCCGCAACCAGGGCTGCACCACCCCCGCCGCCACAATAACTACTTCACCACCATCGCAATTGTTGCAACCAAACCAAAAATCCCCTAACAGTAATCCACCACCGCCCACCCCTGAAATCTCCACCCAACCTCACTGCCTTCAAAACCGACCACCCCTCACCCCACCGCCCAAATCCTCACCCAGCCCGTCACTGCAACTTCTCCAAGTATATGAAAGAGAAGGACGAGAGAAGATGAATTCAGTACAATCTGAAAATTACCCTCTCCTCCAATATTATCCACCACCCAATCGCCTCACCCCCTTGTTGGCGGCGCTGGCGCTATCATCGCCCTCGCCTTCACCCTAAATTACAGGAATTGCTTCACCATCGGCCATTAAGTGTATTTGAACGCTGGGCAGATGTTTGTTATCAGGTTAAGTGTAAACCATGGTAAACAATGAGTGAAGTTAACTGCCCCACTACTTAAAAATTATTGTTTAGTTGGCACAGTTTTATTGGTAGTCTAACGCCATATATATGATGATGACATGATGTTAGCCAACCACTGAATATTTTCTCATTGTTACGGGGCTCTAGTTCAATAACCTTTTGCCTATCTGCTCTCCAAGTTCAATATTTCCGTGGATTTTACAAGCTCCAAGAAGAGCAACTAATACACCTACCTCAGGACTCATGGGCATCTCATCTATAAGCATTCTTGCTTCCTCCAGCTTTCCTGCTCTCCCAAGCAAATCAACCATGCATCCAAAGTGCTCTTTTCCAGGCTCAACACCGTAAACCTCAGTCATGTGGTGGAAATAATGGCGACCTTCTTCAATCAACCCTGAATGAGCACATGCACTAAGTACATTCACAAATGTAACATAATCAGGAGCTACTGCTTCTCTTTCCATGTTTTTCAAAAGCACAATTGCCGCCTCCCCCTTCCCATGCATTGCTAGCCCCCCAATCATGCAATTCCATGAGGAAACTCCTTCGGTGGGCAACCCATTGAAGACGTCAAAAGCTTTATCCAAGCAACCACATTTGCAATACATATCGCTAATGGCTGTCGCAAGTTTCGAGTCCACTTCAATCCACTCCTCTTGATATGCCCATGTATCCACTCCCCTTGTTTCAGAGCACCTAGTCTTGTACAAGCCGATAACATACTAGCGGCCACATCTTTATCCAGCACAACTTCCTCCGACCTCATTCTTCCAAACATAGCCAATGCCTCGTGGAAACGGTTACTCTGGACATAAGCGGCAATCATGGCATTCCAAGAAACCGAACTCCTCTCCGTCACGGGCATTAATTCAAAAAATTCACGCGCTTGATCAACACACCCCAGCCGAGAATATCCACTAATCAAAGTTATCCAAGAAACGACATCCCGTTTAGGGTTGTTATCGAAGATTCTCCTAGCTTCCTCCAAGCACAGAAAATTAACATACATGTAAATCAAATTGTTCTGGGAAAACCCATCTGACTGCAACCCGAATTTCAAAACATGAGCATGGACTTGTTCGCCTTCTTCAACAGCATTGCTAACAGAGCAAGCTCTAATGACAGGGGGGAAAGTAAACTTATTTAGTGTTACCGAATCTTGTAACATTTGGGAGTACAGCAGAAGGCAGTTTCTGGTGAGTTGGGACCGCAAGAAACCTCTAATGATGGTGTTGTACATTTTGTCGACCGCCTTGAGGGCATAAGCTAAACAGCCTGACTCCGAAATGGCGCAAAACTTGATGATCCTGCCTGATATAGCTAAAATATCCCCCTAACCAACTTATGACACGTGGCATGGATGACTTTGAGCGGAACTGAGGAATCTGTATCGGGACAGATTCTGAGAGAGGTGATAGAATCCGTTTAGGATTCAACTGCTAAAAGGATAAGTCCTGGTAGGACTCTACTACGTGAGGGATCAGCGAGGAAAGAATCCTAAAGGAGAGATGAGTCTGCGAAATGGCCTACATAAGGGGAAAATCCTCAGGTACACAGACAAGTTCACACACAAGCACCCAGCGCATTCTTACGCTATTCAGAGCTCTACCCTAGTAGCAACGTTCTGACTTTAGCATCGGAGCCACCTCCACCGGAACATCCCCGGTGGTCACTCCGTGTTCTATTTTGCAGGTCCATTTCCTAGCCGTGGATCCCGATCAATATTCTAGCAGCAACACTGCCCATGGCATAGTTATCGGCGGAAAGGCCGAGCCGGATGATATGGGAATGGTGTTGCTTAAGCTCGGCCATGTTGGAGCACGAGTCCAGGGTGTACAGGGGAGTCTTGTGTGAGCCAAGAGAGGGTGGGGTTGCTTGGAGGAGCTGGACGGAGGCCATTTATCCAAGTAACCCCTTTTGGTGATTAACTGCCACACTGTGTCGCTCCATTTTTAAATGGTTGAGCAAATTACTTGCATTAACTACGGGTAAGGTAAGTCAGGTCTTCGAGCTCCACGGAAGTATATTTCGAGAGTTGGAGCCCAGTCAAATCGAGCAAACTCTCCTCATTTATACACTCTTGAAAACAAGTTTTTATTCGACTTATTTACATTATACACAAGCTTTAATAGCCGAGCTTTGCCGAGTTAAAAGGTTCCAAGAGGTCGACTCAGATGAGTGGCAGTTGTAGGATTGAAGGGTAAGGTGGCCAAAATCTTGTATTGTTGCACATTGTTTGTGAAAGAAATAAGGTGATCAGTATCTATTTTCGGACTTATTTTTTTCACAATTTATTAGGTTAAACACGGTTCAGAACTGGAAACCAAACTGCTGAATCATCGTCGGCTTGACCACCTTTGGTGAAGGGTAGACCCTCGGACTCATAGCCAAGCTAAAACGAGGTCATTTGTGAAAACATGTCTTGTACAACACGCCCGGCTCAAATTGTTTCAAGCCATAGTTGATTTGATAGAACTCTCTTTTTAAAACATATATTTCTATTCTTCGTACATTTATCACAATCAAAACTCAAAGAATAACTGGTATACTCGCTACATTTATCACAATCAAAACTCAAAGAATAACTGGTATACTCGCTAGCGAGCAGAGTACTCCAAAATTTTGTAACCAAAATTCATAAATAGTCAAAATCGTGCAATATGTACTCAGTGGTTTGCGCCTTTAGTTAAGAGCCAACGTTTGAAGTTACTCGTGTTTGGATTGAACAAAAGCTTCTTTACATCTTACGACCAATGCAAGTGATTGGCCATATACCCATGTCATCAAAATGAAGTTCTTTTGACGACGGCATTGAATTTATTCCTTTTTTTTTTCCTTCTTCTTTTCTTCGTTTCATTGGTACATAATAGCACTGATCTTACTCATTTTTTGATCTGATTTTACCAATTACACGATAAATTTGAAGATAGCCCATTCATGTGTATGCATTAAATCACATTATATTTTCTTTTTTCCGGATCATCATATTCAATATTCAGACTTTGAAACAGAAGAAAAATAAAAAATACAAATCAAAAAGATGTTTTAGAAAATGATAACCCTAACTTGTAGGTCTTGGGTAACCTAAATCCACGAACGTGTAGGATTTTATTTCGGTGAAACCTACGTCGGAGAGGTTACAGTAATTACCAACCGTCTTTTAACAGCCAATATAACCAACTTTCGAGAATTCTCAACCTCTGTTGATGGAAATGGCTGGTGAGCCACTCAGACAAACAAACCCACAAAAACTTGAACATCATTTTCTATCCAGAAAAGGAAGCTAATCAACTGAAACCCTTGATTAATTGAAGGACATCCATGATCCATGCATGCACGCCTATAAGACCTCCTCAGGCTCCTCATTCAAAGGGAACTCTTCCTATCCCAAATACATGCATCCATTTGGGATTTACATGTCTTAAAGCCCTAGGACAGAGGTCACTAAATTGAAAAAAACAGGCCATTTCAGAGCCATAGATATAGTATGAAAAGAGGCAAGCTTTTTCTCTTCGGAGTCTCCGGTATCCTTGTCGTGGGGGTGGCCATTGGTCTTTTTGCCGGCATAAACCACAAAAAGTCCTCGAACAATGATGATGACGACGTCTTGTCCTCGACCTCAAAGGCCGTCGCTTCGGTTTGTTCCCCAACCGATTACAAGCGAGCGTGCGTTGACAGCCTTAGCTCGGTTGCTAACAACAAAAGCGCGACCCCGAAGGACTTCTTCAAGGCTGCCCTTGAGGTCGCCATCCAAGAGGTGAAAGCTGCACTGAATAACTCGGGAACAATTGGAAAATCTGCCAATGATACTATACAAAAAATGGGTGTCGAAGATTGCAAGGATTTGCTACAATTCGCCGTCGACGAGCTTCAAGCCTCCTTTTCCACGGTGGGGGATAGTGAATTACACACCATCAACGATAGAGAAGCTGAGCTCAAGAACTGGTTAAGCGCCGTGATTTCATACCAACAAACGTGCCTAGATGGGATCACCCAACCAGATTTGAAGAAGGCCATGTCAAATAACCTTCTGAATGCCACCCAACTTACGGACAATGCTCTGGCCATTGTTTCCACTCTCTCTCAAATTCTGAGCGCATTCAATATTTCAGTAAACTTGAATCCAACTTCTCGTCGACTTCTTCATACAACTGAAGTCGACAAAGATGGGTTCCCTGCATGGTTTTCGGCTGCAGACCGCAAACTACTCGCAAGCAACAACAATGGTCAACTGACGCCTAATGCCGTGGTAGCAAAAGACGGGAGTGGACATTATAAAACGATTGCTGCCGCTCTTGCTGCTTATCCGAAAAACAACAAAGGGAGATACGTTATCTATGTAAAGGCAGGGATATACGATGAATATATCACTGTTACGAAGGACCAGGTTAACGTGTTTATGTATGGAGATGGACCTCGGAAGACAATGGTCACGGGAAGTAAAAGCAATACTGGCGGCTATACCACCCTTAAGACTGCCTCATTTTGTGAGCCTCTCCCTCTCCCTCTCCCTCTTTCTCTTCTCTCACACACACACACACACATACACGAGCACAACTTGCTACAAGTCCTAACCCCGTATCGATAGTAACGGATGTACATGATTATTGATCTTGCAGCTGCTATAGGAACTGGATTCATAGCAAAGGCAATGGGGTTTCAAAATACAGCTGGCCCGGAGGGGCACCAGGCCGTGGCTCTTCGAAGCCAGTCGGACATGTCTGCATTCTATAACTGCAGAATAGATGGATACCAAGACTCGCTGTACGCCCAAACCCATCGGCAGTTTTACCGCAACTGTGTCATCTCGGGCACTGTTGATTTCATCTTCGGCGACTCGGCTGCCATTATCCAGAACAGTCTGATCATCGCAAGGAAACCCATGGACAACCAACAAAACACGGTGACTGCTCAGGGAAGAACCAACAGTCGCGAGACTACAGGTTTGGTCATCCAAAACTGCCGCATTGTTCCCGAGGAAAAACTCTACCCTGTGAGGTTCCAGATTCCTACATACTTGGGCCGGCCGTGGAAGATGTATTCAAGGACTGTGATTATGGAATCAACGTTGGCAGATTTCATTCAACCAGCAGGATGGATGCCATGGTCTGGGACCTTTGCTCTTGACACCTTATACTATGCCGAGTATGCAAACCGCGGCCCAGGTGCTAAAACTGATAAGAGAGTCAAGTGGAAGGGTTACAAGGTGATTACAAACAGAAACGAGGCTCTTCAATTCACAGCTGGTCCATTTATCCAAGGAAACCAGTGGTTAAGATTTACTGGGGCACCCTACATTCTTGGCCTTAAGAACTAAGAACTGCGATCAATATAAACGTATGGCACTGGCCACCAACAACATGGGAATAGTACTCATGATTAGGAGGGTAACGCGAGGATGCATCCCAATGCCATCTCCACCTTCTTATCTGTCGTTTAATGTACATTTTGTGCGACACTTATTGTCTGCAAGTTTTGATTTGTAATACCGGAGTTTTTATTTTCTTCAGTTCTGTTGTTTATATTTCCTGTAGTAATTGTAAACGGGCCAAATTTCGAGCCGTTTACTTTTTGAAAAAATTCAAAACTACATAATAAAAAATCTCTCATTATTTTTCAACGGAATTTACTATCGAAAGTGAGAATAATGCTCTTACTTCTTATGTCTTTAACTCTCTGATTAGAGAGAGTGAAAAAGTTGTAGAGACAACTATGAGAAAGGTCTATATAAACTATAAGCATTCGCTAGGATCGTGCATAAATTATCATTTTAGCCAAATCCGTCCCACTATAACAAGTGCGTCAACCACGTCCTTCCTTTAGTTAGAGTTAGAAAATGCATATTAACAGTCCAAAATGAGGGCAAAATGGTTTGATCCTATAAACCTAATATTTTTTTTTCCTTCTCTTGTCCTCCCTCCCCTCATCCCTAGCCATCAGTGAGGGAGGCCGACGGTCCAAAGGGCGAGGGACAATCAGGCATATAAAAGGGAAATGTGCTTCGGAAATGAAAATTATCGATTAGGCCCTATATTTATCTAATTTACATTTTTAATCCCCAAAAGTTTAAGGTAGTTACTATGTCATTTGCCACAAACCTTAACTTTCTCCGTCTCTCATACTCCGTCCCCTCCCCAGCCAAGAATCACAGCTTCCTTTGCCACTGCCAATCCCCGCGCCCATCCCCATGACTAAGGAGTTGGTATAACTGGGGACCAAAATGTCTTGGAGGTAAAACATTTTGAGGGTATGTGGGGTAGAAGGTGATCAGACTGTTTTGTCCCTCATTTTGGGACCGTTAACGAGCATTTTCTAACTCCGACTGACAAAGGAAAGTGATAGACACACTTATGATTGTTTAGGGACGAACTTGACCGAAATTATAGTGTAGAGATGATGCTAGCGAAACTTAATTTATGAACGTTTTTGGCTGTTATTCCAAGGGATAGACGGGTAATCAGACTGTTTTGCCCCTCACTTTTGTTAACGAACATTTTCTAACCCGGACCGACAAAAAAACGTCATAGACACACTTACGATTGTTTTGGTACAAAATTTGACTATAATAATAGTACAGGGATGATGCTAGCGAAACTTAATTTATGGACGTTTTTGGCCCTTCTTCCAAGTACTTCACTGACAATTTACTTATATTCTGAAACCGCGAATACACCATGAAATTTTCTTTGTAGTAATATAAACTGTAAAAGTGAATATATAAAAAATCAATTTATCAACCCCCGGGGGGCGAAAAACCAATGTTTTTCCTCCGTCAATTTTCCCTCTTCCCCTTCTCTTCTTCTGTTGCTTCTACTTTTATCCTTTCAGCATCCTCAATCTCTCCCACCTCTCTTTTGGAGGTATCTCTTGTCTCTTGGCTTAAGGGCTAAGATCAATTACATTATCTCATTTCAGAGAGAACTTCCATAGTACCTCTAAATTTAGTGAAAATTATCACTTTTCATCTCTTTGGCGCTCTCTTATTTCAAGGCCCAAAACAAAACATTGGTCCGTTTCACCATCAGAATTTAGCCGCCAACAGTGATTAACAAACATTTTCCTAAATGGTGAACTAATTACTCATGTTGTCGATCTCGTAGTCCTAGTAAATATAACCAAGGAAAACCTAATTAGTAACCTAACTCAAAGTTCGTTGTTATCTACCTCTTCAACCATGAAAACAGGAAGGCAAATCGTTCTCCATTACCTGCATCCGCGAGACTCAAACTCACTCGCAGCATCTCATTATGTAGATCTCTAACCTATGCCCTACTACGATGAGAGAAGAGGATGAACCCCCATTGACTTCAGGCATTGCAATTTGAATAGTAGATGAGCGAGAGACAGAACCCCGATGAGCCTATTTCTCTGTGCATGGTGCTCCTAGACTTATTGTCCGGTACGTCAATACATTGCTCCTCCTCCTTTGAAGGTAAAACTGTAGTACCTCTAATTTCACAAAACTTAGGCAACGCCAAATTCTATTCAAAGGGCCTTGAAGTACACAGAGTAAAAGATATGGGGACTTCAATGACTCTCAGCCACAACAAGAACAGGTAACAAAACTAACAGTACCAAACAAAAACATTGGCAACCCAATGCTTCACGTTAGACCTAGTTGCAAGCGTGTGTGGGACAGGTGTGGGTGCAAGGTTCTTTAGCGGAAGCGTGAGCAGTGTAGTGGGACTAGTTAGAACTGGGTCTGGAAATGGCAAGGCCCCCAAAGAATCCGTGTCTTTCTATGGCTCGCTGCCCAGCAAAGACTTCTTCTAACAACTAAACTTCGCAAGGACAGGGAGCAAGCAAACTTTATCAATGATTGTGAAGCTGGGATCGAAGACACCAACCATGTCCTTCGTTTGTGTTTTTGGGTGGAATCCTTCTGCACTAACATCAAGTCAAGCCATGACTTTCGAAAGAACTTTTTATATATGGATCTCAATTCACACGACTATTAGGCAGATGTCACATATCAATGATGTGGGCAGCTATTAGATTACCGGGTTGTGACACAAAAACTCCTTCACCTGCTGCTCTAATATGCCGTCCAGGAATAGAAAGTCAAATGAGCCTGCATATACATATAGCTCCTGCAAAACTCAACTATTCTATTCTACTAATCTTCTAAAGAAAAGTTCAAACTCAAAACTAGCAGAGAACAATTGCCGAGAATCGCCAGTTCACAGCGTACAAATTGGATTGGAATCACAGCGTCCCGGCTGAATAATCGATTTCACCAGAAAAAAGTTCCTTTACACAACTAATTCTAATCATCCAACAAAATTTAGCAAATCAAGAGCAACTCACAAAATTCAACGCTGCTGCGCGTCGCTCCCCTTCTCTCCTCGTTCCCCATTCCCTGCGGCAGGCGGACTGTTGTTATTCCGATGCCCTGACGAGGTCTGAACCCGCTTTCCAGCCAAAACCTTGTGCTGCTGATGATCGTCGGCATTTTCCATACTCACCAGGTAGGCCAAAGCCTCCCTGGCTCTCCTCCTGGCCGCGGTCGCTTCCTTAACCCGCTTATCCGCGTCGAATTTAGCCATAGCGGCCGCCTTGTTGATCGAGCGCAGCGCGATCTTGGCCGCGGCCACCAGCTGCCTGGCCAAGTCCTCGTTAATCTCCCTCCCGACCCCACCCCCAACCGACTCCGTATCATTCATTTTGACTTTCTTGTTGGACTGGCCTACGTTGAAGAAGGAGAAGCTAGGGTCTTTACAGGAGGGGCAGAGGTAACCGGCGGCGGGGTAGGGGGCGGCGCAGGAGAGGTGGGAGATGGCGGGGCAGTTGAGGCAGATGGCGCGCTTGTTGGGGGGCGGGGGGTTGTCGTCGTACACTTGGAAGCAGACGGGGCAGAAGGAGCCCGGGTGGGACTTTAAGACGCAGGTGGTGCAGAGGCGGCGGAATACGCCGCGGTGGCGGACGTTGTAGATGAGGACCCGCTCCTCCGTGCCGCAGTTGACGCACTCGGAGAGGTGGTTCCGTTTCATCGGAGTCGCATTTGTGGGGAATCAATCGGTGAGAGTGGGGGGAAATAGGGTTCTAATTTGGCTTTGACTTCTGAAAACAAGGGCAAAATCAAGAGGGAAGTGCAAATGTGGCGAATTGGCGATTGATACAAGTGAGTAGGATGGGAATTTTTGTGTATCAATGAGAATGTGTGTGTGTGTGTGTGTGTGTGAGAGAGAGAGAGAGAGAGAGATCAATTAGGGTTTTTGGTTGGAAGAGGAGTGCTGGTGCGGATGTACCAAGGACGAAGACAGACCGAGCGGGGGAGTTGGGAACTGGGATTTTGTTTGTTTTAGTAGCCCCGAGCGTCTGTTCATAGCAACCAATTGCTATTGCCAGTCTCTCTCTCTCTCTCTCTCTCTTTCCCTTGCTGGCTACTAATTAATTAAGACATTTTTAGACATTTCCATTAGTATGCATCAAAATAATATATAATTAACTTATAAAGGAAAAGCACACCACAAAATAAATTACACAAGACAAAAGCCAACAAATAAAATAACCAATAAAAATAAGATAATTACAGCAAAGAAGGAAATAAACACACAACACAATCACAAGAACATAGCACACCGTCACACGCCGGAAGACGCCAGCTTTGGCAGCAGAGAGACACTGCAACGATGTCGGGGGAGAGAAGGGTTTTATTTATTCCCGCGAGCTTTTGGAGGAGGAGAAACCTTCTGACAGCTCTTAGTTATTGTTCTGGTACAGAACACAGTTGCCAAGACAAGACGGAGATGAAACACATTTTTTTTAGCCAATCTTGGATTGATTATGTATGACTATTAAACTTAGAATAGAACCTGGGTGGGCTGGTTGTAATTTGAAATGCATGCTGTTACTACAGTAGATAAACCTGCTGCTGTTAAATTTCTAAAATCTGGTAAAGTAGCAGCTATACCATAGAAGAAACTAGTGTTTACATCTGCAACAATGGCTCTTCATTCGGCTCAATCCTTGATCATCATCATCATGCAAGAGGAAAGTTGCGCAAACCAAGCTAGTAGTAGTAGTATGTTGAATCTTTTACTACTACAACACTCTTTTCACTTCAACCTATTCAGTGTCAAGTCCACCTGATTATGGTGATCCTCGTATTCATTTTAAACCACAAGAACAAAAATGTAATACTCCTCCTCGAAAATGTAATACATTCCACGCATTGTAGTTTCCTGGTATAATAATCAATTAAAAGGCTAAAAATTTCACTTACCCAGCTGCTCAATCTAAACGCTAACCTCCCAATCACATTTATAGAACCTCAAGGAACCCCAAAATAGGAAAGAGAATGGCGGGAAGTAGTAGTACCCAAAAACAGGTGCAACGGCGAGCTACTTTAACCTACGCAGAATTCAGCCTTCGCACTCTGATTAATCTGCTGCCATAAATGGATCAGTATCCCCGAGATCAGCCACCAGCGGTTCCAAATTGGTTACATTCTCATCTTCTGGGGCAAAATACGTTGGAAATGGAAGCGCCGATACATCCGGTTTCTTGTAAACAGCATCTTTTATAAACACAAAGTTGCCTTCAGCACCTGGAACCTGAAAAAATTTGGCAACAAAGACACATGCAATCATCAAAAGCCAAGCTTCCACGGAGGAATTCTAATAACCAGAAGGATGCAAGATCAATTCACAAAATTCTCTCAAATTGGAGAATGCATTTGAGATTGCTTTGGACAATCCTTCTGTCTTCCACTTTAGACTCTAAGCACTTCTACTAGGAACTCTCGGGAAATGGCTTAGAAAATTATACCTGGCCTCTCACCCATATCAAGTTCCTTGCAGGTTCTATCTTGTAAACCCACACATTTTTTACTGTGCGTTGCTTCCCACCCATGCGCCCAGGCATCTTTTTGCCTTTAAACACCTGATGAAAATTACAATTGTAGAACAAGTTTAAGTATCAACACATCCATTGCTGCGTTTAAATTGCCTAAAAACAGACTCGCTCAGTTTACAGCTTCTTGTGTTTTGACAATGCCATAGCAATAGGCAGGTATCAGTTAGTTCTAATGCTGATCAAGACATGACATGGTTTAAACACAAAAGGAAGAAGACCGTATCCCAAAGTTCTCTGGCTGTGTAACAATGGTGCTTGATCGATCCACCATCAGATTCGCACATTAAGCACCAACTCACAATAAAAATCCCTCGTTTCCACAAAATCATCCAATTCAGGTCATCACCATAATCCCCTGTTGCACAAAGTTCAAGACATCCTTGTATAAGCACAGCAAGCCTCTCCGGAGACTCTTGATTACCTTGGGTAGGGTGATTTAACACACTAGTAACTTAATAAAAGACACACCCACACAGTTATAATGCATGAGCAACATTGTGCACAAAATCTTATCATATAGAGCTTCGTTTCACAAGGAAGCTATGATCCTAAGTTGACACTCACATATGAATCACGAGCTTTCTTCACAGTAACGAGCTTTACATCTACTGCATTCCTCCCACTCTCTAGAGGGGTAGGCAGGTTTAAGTCTCCTCAGAGATGTAGGTTGCAAAAGTTTCTACGGAGCAGGTTAAAGGGCGCAAAACGCTAGGTAGCACGGAAACGGCCACCGCATCCGACACTACGCCGAGTGGGACCGCAACTGAATTTTTTTTAATATATTTGTATATACAACATTATGATGAAAATAAATATCAATTGGAACAGCGGAATTTAGTTCAAAATGGATGAGAAAGAAAGACAGTAACATGAAATAGTCTAAAAAATGACAAGAAAGGAGGTAAGTAAAAAGATAGCAGCTGAATGTCCTCAATAGTGCCTATATTAGAGTCTCAATAGTAACAAGAAATAAAGGAACAAAGACATGGGACCAAAGACATGAAGGAGATCGAAGATGTTGACCTATATTCCTTTGGACTGGTAAGCTTGGACGCTTTAGGTAACAACAAAAAGGAAAAAGAGATGAATGAGGAAAAAGAAAGGTACCTTTTCCTGGGTCGATGTGATTAGGGTTTGGCTCAAAAGCTCATTTCTGAAAAAGCCTTAATTTGTCAATTATTACACAATGCCCCTCAAATAAGTTTAAATAGTCTATTTTGGCTCCATATGTGTGGACACTTCTTTAAGAGGTGTCCGACACAGTGTTCGGCATTCGAAAGAAATAATAAAAAACTCGGACACAGCTGAGAGGTGTCGGACAGGTGTTTGAAAGTGTCGAGGTGTCGGTAGGTGTCAGGCACCATGCCTCAAGCCATATGAGGTGTCAGTGCTTCCTAGGCAAAATGTCAAGGCCCTAATCTCATAGTGTAGTAAGGGCCCAAAAGTAAGGTTTAGTTCCGGTAGCCCCCCTCTAGGGGTATGGCTCTCATAGCCATGGCGGGTCCTGCAAATAGGCAGAAGCCATTTTGCCATAGACACACTTGAGGTGCAACCTAGCAGTTCTTATAACCAAGGGCGGACCCTTCTGTAGGGCAGCCATGGCAACTGGCAACCCCCGACTTTTTGAATGTTTATATAAACTAGTGTGAGGTTCTCTTACTCTGGTGCTTTAGTAGTCTTTTTTCAGGTAGATCCCCTAGATCTCACCATTTCTTTTGCATACAAACTAATTTTTTAATGTAAAACATTGCCGTTGAATGCCAGTGTCCCGAAGTACAGTTCGAAAGCTATGCATACCGGAAAGAAAATCAAAGATTTAGGCAAAAGCAATTTTTTCTTTTATAAGCGCAAAACATTTTTCCTGTGCACATTCATAGGTTCGATTCCGTGAGTGTGAGATATATGGGGTAGAATGAAAAAGAAAAAGCCTTTAGAGGCACACCGTCTTAAAAGTGCTTCTCATTTTCACTTTAAATGTGCAACACCAAAGCATCAGTAAGGGGTGATGTTTTAGTTACTTATTTTCAGCATCCAAGTGATGTTAAATTAGTTTGTTATTTTCAGCACCCCAGCCCGGTCGAGATAACATCCAGGATCCACCCCTGCTTATAGCCTACTCCTGCAATCCCTAATAATTCTAAGACTTGTAGCTTCATTAAGAGCCTTAACAGAGAAGGAATGATACATCTGGTAGTATCCACATGTTTCTCAAGTAATTTCAATCACACCATGACCAGATTGTTAGGGAGGCCTCGTCAAATGCGTATAGTAATGCCTTCTCCTCATGTCTCCACTGTCTTCTTGTTACCAAGGTCATCCCCAACGCAATCTTTCGTGCTTTACAATAATCTATACACAAGTGTACTGATAGGGCATAGATTTGTATCTCTTGCATAACACGATCATGTGTATGTTGACAAAGAGATCAGGAAGACCTTAAAGAACGGAATAGGCTAAAAGAGTAAATCAGGGAGCAAGTGAAACTGCTTACTTAGGCAGTCCCAAAGTGGGTTTGGAGGAAATCACTAGACCTAAAAAGAAGGGGGTTTGGGCATTAAGGTGTTGGATGACAGAATTTTGGTCATTATGTACAAGCATCTTTTGCAATTGTTCACCTATTACACCAGCAATATCTAGCTTTACAGAGTTATCATCAATTAGGGTGACTATATTAACTTTTTCTAATCACAGCCAAACTCCATGTAATTGATTAAGGGAAAAATTAGGGCAAAAAGAGAAATAAGTTGACTGAAAAGAAGGCAGCACACTTCACCCAACGTTAATAAAAAATTCATTAACACACCTTCCCAGCCCTCGGACCAGTAGAACCGATACTCCGATGTGAAAGTGATTGGCCATGAGAAGCGGGCAGTCCTCTAAACCCATGTCTTTTCATTCCACCCTGGATGCAGAAAACCAGGAACAAGTTTTATCATAATGCACGTCCATAATAATGACATAAATTTTCGATCTTTTTCGTTCTAAACCAACACAACATTGTTAAACATGAATAATTGTTTGTATATGTCCAGGTGAAAGGAACTGACAGATGTATGTCAAGTATATCACCCTAACAACTTCTCCAGAACTCAATATGTAGCGCGTTTAGTCCCATATCTTTGACAAAGCAAGTCCCAAGCGTGGGCAAAGGAGGAGGGTTGAGGTTGTCCCCTCCCAAACCCACCTCCCCCCCAACCACCCGCCACGGCATCCCTGCCTTATCTGGGGACTTTATCCAATTAGTACTTGTAAAGACAAGAAGGCAAACTTAAGTAGGTAGTCTTGAGTGCCTTGCAGGGCCTTCCTTAATATCAATCCGACTTATACATGTCTGACGCAAAACATGACATTGCAACCATTACCAAAAGAGACTTGGTGGCAAAGTTAAGAACTTTGATGTTTGAAGTGTAGTCAAAGCAAAAAGGTGTTCACAGCTTGGCAAGTTTCAAGCAATAAACTCGGAAGAGTGGAAGTTGAAAAGTATTGAGGAATTGTTACCCGTAGTTTAAAAAAATGATGATCACTATTCCAAGTCAGGGACAAAGAGCTAAAAAATAAATGTACATGAACCTTCTAAATAAAGGGATGTTATCATTCTTCAATTAAAAAAGCCACATAACGAAAGGACTTATGACATGACAATACCTATTGAGGATTGGAAGTTCAAAAAATAGTGTTTGACCCTTCGTTTGAACTGTAAACCAAGGTTAAGTGTGAAATTTATGCGCATGAACTTTCTAAACAAAGGGAAGTTAAATCATTTCATTAAATGTGCGTTATAAGAGTGCTAAAAAATGGATAAAGGAACCAAGACGGTGGCAATGCCATTCTGACAGAGTAAAAGCATATGTCTAGTAGTACATATTAGACTTGGGGAGATAAGAAGAAATTGAATTTCTTCGTATCCCTTTATTTAGCATCCTTATCCTTGTCCTTTCTTATACGAACTCTTTTGTATTTGTCAAATCCCTTTATTTAGTATGCATGAAACTCGAAACCTAAGAAACTCGGCTGAGATTTAAACTAACAAGATAATAGAGATTGTTAGTGTATTTTCCTGAAATCATTTTATTTGTGCTATGACATCAGAAGACAAAGTGAAGGTATTCACTCCTGATCACATTAATCTTGATCACACAAATCTCTCAAGTATGGCCCATGTTTTCTTTCCTAAGCAGAAGTATATCATGGACCGAAGCCAATGGACAAAGCACATCCCTATAAAGTTGCACCAACATCTGGATTCGGTCCACAAAATATCGAGGTACGAGAGTCTACTTCCACACCATGGTCTTCCTTTCCTTTTCAGTTGATCTGATACATGTATATCATTTTCTCTAGGGCGGCCATTATATACAGCAAATGGACATTTATTTAAAAACTATAGGTGCAACTGAGCACAAATCACAAATGTGATCACTGAAAGTGAACTAAAATTGAAGTGAACAATCAAGAGCAGTTGTTGACACTACAAAGAGTACAACTTCACCTGGAAACCCTTTCCTCTAGTTATTCCAGTGACATCAACATACTGTCCTGGAACAAAATGGCGAACGCCAAGCGATGTACCAAGTGGAAGAAGACCGTCCTCCGTCACAGGGAACTCTCTCAATTTCCTCTTCATAGGCACACCCTGAGCTCTGAAATGTCCCACTTCGGGTCGCGATAAATGTTTTTCCTTCTTCTGCCCGCACCCAATCTAAATAACGCCACAACACAAAACCAATCTATATTAAAAGAAATGACTACTCAATATCCCATTATGGTGAACGTTAAAGAAAAGACACTTCCCGGTAACAAAAATTAGAGTCCCCTTAACTTTATAGCAAATTCCTAGGTTTTGACTTTGAGAGCTAAAAAATGACCTCAGCCATCATTCGACTTTTAACTACTCCATATGTTTCTTTATATTTGTCCCCTTTGACTTATTTGCAAGTATCTATCGTCTGAACAAAGAAGCATGAACTGAACTCAAAATGATACATACAGCGTAAATGGGTGTTGACAGACAAGTCAAACTAGGGTAAAAATGACGAGTAAAGACAATGTTTTGGTGTTAGAATTACATCCTAGACACTCACAAAAAGTTTATCAAAAGGATAAACTGTTCTCTGAACCAATATAACTTGGGTTTTCATGTCATCGCACAAGAATTTGCTCAGAAGAGTAAAGAGGACTGAATTTAACTCAAATGATGCCTACACACGGGTATAGTTTGTAAAGTCAAATTAGGGTAAGACAATGCTTAAAGTAAATGTCCATACTCCAGGTGTTCGAACAACAAACTAGAGATTCAGAAAAAGTCAAACGGACAAAAATTTATTAAACACGCGGAGTGCTATTAAGTGAAACATAATGCGGTTTTCAAATTACAACCAAGGGATTTGCTAAAAGGTCAAGAGGAATCTGAATATGGAACGGAGGAGGGTTACTATTTGACGTAAAGGAATGTGGGTGCTCAATGTACGACATATGGATATGGTAAAAAAAAAAAGTAGGGGGAAAATGAAAAGAGTAGGGAAAAAAAGACCCAAGGAGAGTGAATGATCGAACCTGTAGGGCAGTGATTCCTTCTTTCTCCGGAGTCTTAACCTGAGACACGATGTTGTCGTCGACCCAAAGGACGGTGATGGGAACCCTGGCGCCCCATTTGTCCCAGAGGGCGCTCATTCCGCACTTGACGGCGATAAGCCCAGTCCGCCTCGAATTGGGGGTCATGACGCCGGGCTTGGCTTCAATGACTCGAGGCCGTTCTTCGCTTTCATCGACCAAAGGCTCGGTGCCGAAACTCCTAAAGTGGGTGATGAACCGTATTGGTGATGCTGCTGCTTTGGGAGTGAGTGAGAGGAGGCGGAGACGAGAAATGAGGCCTCTCGATGCGGCCGACATGGTGGGCGAGTAACTACTTTGGATGTGTTAATGATGGGTTTTTGGTGGATGATTCAGGACGCTGCACTGGCAGGGAACCTGGTGATGGTGATGGTGATTGTGATTGTGATCGTGACTGTGAAGTGCGGGGAAGGATGATTTGATGGAGAGGAGAAAATGGAGTAGAAAGAGGGGCTTTTAGTTTTGGTGTAGGGTTTTAGATCGAGGAAATATATGTTTCCTTCTTTGTTTTTTGGACTTTTTGCAAATAAGAGCCCGGTAGTTTGAGGTAATATGCGCATTTTACCTTACTATTTTAATTTTGACACAATTCATCTCATAATTTATTAATTTGTATTCAATTTACCAATTGACAGTTTAAAATCCAATTTCTTGGACACCCCTCAATATTTCAGAGATAAAATGGTCACTTCAACTCTTTTTTTCCATCACCCCTCTCTTGCTTTCTCTGTGCATTCTCTTTTCTTCTTTATATTCACACATCCAAAAAGCACCGCCATCATACTTTCCCCCACCACCAACACTGTACTCACTTTGCCGCCACCACCGACACCATAGCCAGACACGATTGTGTTGGCCACCACCTTACCCCACTTCGCCGCCATCAACCACTACCATCGCCATACATATACCACTATCACTGCCGTCAGCCAACCATCACCACCACGGATCACAAACCCACAGTAACCAACACTCCAAACTCCATATTCGAACCCCTAAATATCTTATCATTAAGCACTTTGCCAAATCGATGAGTGAGAGAAGGGGGGTTGATGCTAGCAGCGATGGTGGCGCAGAATACACAGCGATAGTGGTGGCGCTTACTCCACGTGCCAAATCGGAGTCCGCCCTACTAACCACCCGCTCTCACCGCTGCAAAATAAATGAGTCAGCTTCAACAGCATCAAGTCCGTGACAACACCATCGTGCCAAAAGTCAAACCCAAATCCCTTTTTTCTCTCCACCCTTACTTTTCTATGGAGTTGAAGTTATATAATAGGGAGAATGGCTTTAATGGTGGTGTTGGCTGTGACGGTAGAATTGACTTTAATGGTGGTGTTCGTGTTGGAGAGATGGAAAGGGGTTTGACTGTTAGGGTGTTAGCAGTGGCAACAAAAGTGGGTTAATGGCAGTATTGGTTTGATGGATTGAGCGGCAATGGCACTTGTGGTGGGTTCGGTGGTGGCAATTTTGGGGGTTGATTGTTGTAGGAATGGTGGTGGACGCAACCATGGGTTGGGGGTCTAGTGGTGTTGGTGTTAGGTGATGGTCAATTGTACAGGAAGATGAAGGGGATAGAATTGATTTCCATGTGTCAACCCTTTATTGGTTATATAGCGATGATAGGGTTGAAGTGACTATTTTACCTTTAAAATATTGACAGACGTCCAAAAAAATTGGACTCTAAAGCATTAATTGGTGAATTGAGCACAAATTAATGGACAGTGAGGTGAATTGTGCAAAAATAAAATAAAATGAAATAGTAAGGTGAAATACACACATACCTTCAAACTATAGAGTTTTATGCGCAAAAAGTT
Source organism: Escallonia herrerae (assembly GCA_033070095.1). Lineage (NCBI taxonomy): Eukaryota > Viridiplantae > Streptophyta > Magnoliopsida > Escalloniales > Escalloniaceae > Escallonia > Escallonia herrerae. The sequence continues at coordinate 13,929 of JAVXUP010002442.1, read as the reverse complement.
ATTCTTTATTTGGTTGGGAAATTAGGAATGTCTCTTTGCTGACAGTGTTGTGTGCTCTTCATAGATTATGTTCCTTGTGTGGACATGTGTTATTAATCAAGATTGGTGCACTTAAAAATTTAGCAATGCATCGACTTTGAGCTATAAGCTCTTTATTATTTCCAGATTACATAATCTTTGTTATTTCTTAGAAGCCTACAAAGTATGACATCTATTCTTGCAACTAAAAATATCAAGTACTTTCCATAATACTTACGTAAAAAACCAGCACTAAACCACCACATATTGCGCCTCGTAACGCCAAATCATCTGAGACTCCACGCTGTGTTGGGGAGGCAACTCCTCAAAGATATTATTTTAGCGTGCTTCAAGTGCTGCAATACAAGGACTCATCGCAGGATGGCGACTTCTCATGAGATGTTATCTCCACTAAGGTGCTCCACGTCTTATGCGCTTTTCCAAATTTTATGAGAGAAGTTTTTAACTTCTGTTCGTTTATTTTCATTTTTATGTTCTTAAAGATATGTAAAGATGTCTTCTTATAATTGAGAAAATCTATGTCTCAAATATCACATCTACACTATAAAAACAAGATATGTGATTAATACTCATCAAAAAATATATAAAAACTCCTACATGTGGTTAGAATCTCATTTTACACATTTAGAATTCAAAATAAGCGGAGTGAACTTCAATTAGGGTCCGATTGGCAAACGGAATTGAAATTAGAATTTGGAATTGCAATTCAATTCCAATTCCATAGGAATTGTAATTGATTTAGAATTGAATGAAATTTATAATTCCATTGATTGGTTAGCACAGAAAATTAGATTTAAGAATTGAAATTGCTAAAGTCAAAAAAACAAAAGGTAAATATTCAAAACGAAAGTTTCAAGTTTTTTTTTTTTATCAAATTATACCCCACGCCACCCTACCCAACAAAAGAAAAAGAAAAGAAAATACACGTAAGATGACTAAGTACAAAATAAAAAAAAATGAGCTCAGTAAAATACATATGATGACCAAGTATAAAATAAATAGATGAGTCAAATTTTTTGTTCTTTAAAGATAACATCAGTCAACATTACCACAAACCCAACTCAAAAAACATTCAACCAACAATCACCATGAATCCACCATAGTTCTTGAGAATGCACCACATATTACGTTGTTTCAACAAGAAAATAGCTCCTAAAGAGAAACATTTCTGACATACAGTAATAAGATATCTATGAGATATACAATAATCAGAAAATAGATACTAAAGAAATAACATTTCAAATAGATAATTAGTTATTGCATCAAATTCCTCGTCCACGCCTTGCTTGATATTCAGCGAACATGTCCTTAGCTAAATTCTCCCTAAATGTTGTCCATTCAGGCATAAGTCGGACAGATCTTATAACTTCCTCATCACTCGTGTCATCTCGAATTTGAGCAGTTGCTAATTCTGCATCAACCTCAACTAATAATCTTGCTTCTTGTCTAATTTGCTCCTCTCGTATGAAATTGTGCAAAATACAGCATGCATTGACTATTCGAACCTACAACACGAAGTACAAATGATAAAAAAGAATCAGATCGTCACCTGTTATATACTATATATGTATGCAAAAAATTATAAACCAACAAGCTACCACTCATAATATCACCTGTGTTTTTACATCAAAGAAAGACGCGGTTCTAAGAATTGCTCACCGTTTCTTCAGCAACCCACATGTTCTTTCAATCACATTCCTTGCGATTGAGTGACGAAGATTAAATAACTCTTTAGTAACGAAGATTAAGCTACCACTCATAATATCACCATGCACAAGCACAACAAAAGAAAACATTCCACTAAACTGAAGGCAAACAAAGACGAAAATAATATAGGTCAAAAAGCATACTGTTTCAACATTGATGGGATCCATCTTCCTAAGTTTTTGCAAGTGGCCAGTAGTGTTTGGGTCGAAAACACTACCAATGAAGCTCTATACTTCAGCAAAGTCAGGCAGAACAACAAAAAAAGAAGGCAACAAAGCTAGTAATGTTATGACAAAAATAAGTGAGACAATTTTTTAGAAAACTAATATATAACTCACAAAATCTATTTTCTTATGCAACCCGGAAAAAATCATAAATTTATATAAAGCAAGAAGCCCCACGTAGACTATTTTCTTATGCAACGGGCATATAGACTACCTCAGCGCCATATTTGTACTTATCCCTAACAAAAGATGTAAGCCCTAGAATTCCACACACAGAAAGAAGGATGAATCTAAGCAAATCATAGAAGCAAAATAGAAGATTAATCAAGCAAAGAATAAATGAAGATTTCCATCCAAAAGTACAATAGTTTTCTATCTATGGGTGCATGCATGATTATTAGAATGGCGACGAGCCGACAACAACGAGAGAAGAGCATCTTTTGAAGTACTTGAGTATCTATATGTTTGACAGAGTTAGCCACATTTTCATACCCAGGCAAATCGAAGATGTATTTCACTACATCTTCAGAAATACTTCAGCGTATGCTGGCATCTCCACATACCAAAGTCTGTCTATTATAATCCCACCACATGCCACATAACATGCAAGGCCACTTTCTAGATTTATAAGGATAAAAATGCTTGGCTGCAAGTAAAAATATACTTAACCGCTTCTATTGACCTTTCAAAGATAGCTAACAAAGCCCAGACCATCTCCTGTCAATTGTACAGAATTCAACCCCACAATAATGACGAAAGTGGACAGGGTGGGGACGGAGGGAGGATAAATGTTCAAACTACTACTCGATCCATTAGTATCAACCCCAAAAGCTTCTGCTTCACATACCTAAAATGCTTGTTAAAAGTCATGCATCCAGAACATGAAAAAGTTAAGCTGGAGATAAAACCCATGACCCTTAAGGTGTAAAGACTTCATATTGGAGTAATACATGGATTTCATAGTTTTAGATTTTGGATGCATGCTCATAACATGACCAAGTATATAACCCGTAATATAGTTGGTTTTGTTAAGGGCTTTGTTGTTAACAGCTGTAAGTGGGTCGGAATATGCTTACAGCTGCTGCCGAACCAAAACTGTGTTCGATCAATTCAATGAAATTGTGTTTAAAGACGAATTGCAGTTACAGCAGCAAAATCTCAGAGATATCTCCACAATCTCAGCCGTTCAACGAAGGGAACGCCGCTTTAGTCTTAATACGCGAATCATTTTCTACCCCACCTCCATTCCACAGATATGCCAAAGTGTGTCAAGCACAATCACACTGGGGATCTAGCCCAGCACCAATATGAAGGGGCCACAAAATGCTGTGAATGATATATTGCACCAATAAATTCAATGTGAACAGTTGCTGATAGGTGATAGCCAACACCTTGCTCGTGTGAACTCATTAGCTTAGTTTCAACTAATCACGCAACTGGAAGATAAACAAACCTAGACAAGGTGGAAGAACCTTGGTTCCTCTATCCAGAATTTAGGAACTTTCAGAATCCTTTTAAAACTTACATTGATTTTTCTAAGAATTACTTAATTCTACTCAAATGTTAGCAAACTAAATTAGCAGTAAATTCAAGTCTCCAGCCTTTGTAGATTCAGTTCTACTTGAGGATGCTCAACTAGACCTTGTCTACTACTTGGACTCACTATGTAAATCCTATCCTACTATTCTGATCTGTTTAGGGCCTAATTCGAGCCCGCATGGGATCACCACTACCTGCTCTGGCCACCCTACCATCTATGACCCAAAACTCAAAATCAAGATCAATAACGAATTAAGATTCGAAATACACATATACATACCACAACAAAGACCACGACACCGAAATCGCCGTCCCCGCCGTAAAAAAAAGTAGATTGTTGCCGGCGTCGCTGCCGTCAAAGCAGCAGATCTTGCCGTCGTCGCCGTCAAATAAGTGGAGCGTAGCCACCACCGTATGCAGAGTAGATTTCAGCTTCCATGGCGAGGTAGAATCAAGAGAGAATGAAGAGAAGAACTGCCATGGCGAGGCTGCATCAGAAGAGGAAGGAAAAGTGTCGAGCAGAGGCTACGAGTGGAGAGAGAGAAACAATGACAAAAATAATGGGCTGGAATTGCAAATTTGAGGTTGAGCCTTAAGAATTGGAGTGTAGGCCTTAAAGTCTGTTTTTAATTTCATGGAATTGGGTGTGAATTGTAATTCCAATTCCAAATAAGTCGTCCAATCAGCAGAATTGTAATTCCTAAGGTCCAATTTCAAAATCTACTTCAATTCCAAGGCTAATTCCGTGATCCAATCGGACCCTTAGTATATTTTAATAAAAGAGTTGACAAATATTTCTGGAATCAGGGGTTTTTAGATACAGAATTTTAAAGAAAAATAAAAGATCATAAATCTGAAAATAATAATAATAAAAAAGGGTCGAGAATTCCCTGATTTAAAATCATTTGTGGACTGCAAAAGCTACTCATAATCCGACGTGGCTTCCTTATTTGCCATAAGAACAAAGGCAAAGCCACTCCCAGTGCGAGTTTCGGACTGTTCGAGAGCCAAGGAAACTAGACACACTCCCTTCTCCGGCGAATCCACAGATGGAGCTCCACCTTCACGACCATCCTGTCCCCCCAATCCCCAAAATAATGGCTGCAGCATGTCAACAGCCGATGACAACCCTTCGGAGCCGGAGCCGCTGCGCTGCTGTCGCCGGCGCCAGCGTCTCCGCCTCAGGACTGCCGCCTTCCTCGGCCGTGGCGACGCCGGAGCAGCCAGGAGGGAAGATGGTGGTGGAGCTGGTGGGAGCGTTCAACCAGCTGACGGAGAGGATGGACACGAACGTGCTGTCCACGAGCTCGTCCCGCTTGCTCTTCAAGTCTCTCAAGGTTTCGATCCCCATACTGCAGACCCTCGCGCTCGCCCCGGATGGACGGTCCCCGCTCTCCAAGGCCTTGTCCGTCGCCGCCATTCTCGCCGATCTTCAGGTACTGCAATTAGTTGCTCTTCTTTTCACCTCCTCTTGTTTGTGTAATTCTTCTTAGCTTTAATTTTTCCTACATTTTGTATGGAAGATTGTTTGTATGTAGTCATGCTCTTTTTGATATAGTTTGGTCAAATTTCTAATCCAAATAAGATGAGCGAGGTGTTCATCTGTCTGACTATTGCATAAGAGCTCTATGATTTCTAAACCATATGGAAATTTGACTTTTAAGAAGAGGGTGTTCCCCCTTTTTTTTTTTCCTTTGTTGTGTTGTCGTTTGGAGTCAGTGTTACTTATGAAAGGAGTCAATGGTGCAATGAGTATTGGTGTTATATTTTCAGACATAAAGATGGGAAACTAAAGCTCGAGTCTTGATTGATTAGGGGGAGAAATGCCTCTTGTTCGAATCCCTTCGCTGAAAGGGGAATTTTTGGGGTGATTCAAGATAAGATTCGTCCAAAGTGAGTAGAGTGTGTTGCTTTACTGTTGATGTTAAGGTTTTGATAGGGAAGATGCATAGTATATGCGGAATTAAAATAGCCGAAAAGGTCAGGAAATTTGTTTCCCCTTATCAGTTGGGTTGAGCAGGATGGGTCTTAATTGTATTAGTCCATTTTGCCCTTTACGAATCAACACAAGGATTTGGCTTGACAACAAATAGTTATTTAGAGTTAAATTTATTTCTCTTTGGGATAGTGTAAATACAATCTTCTTCCTCCTCCTTTCTCTTTGTGATCAAACAGATGGAAAACGGTTCCAGAGAGATTATTCTCTCCAAATTTTGCCTTCTCTTCTCCATTCTATATATCAAACTCGAGGGAACTGTCCCTATCCCTTCTCTTCACCTCTACTCGTCTTCCATCGCGCTAAGTCTAGGGTAAGTTTTGAATTTAGGTGAGCAAACTTTATTACTCCTAGCGGTGCGTTCTCTTCTAGGAAGAGAGATGCTACCCAAATTCTGTGGTCTATATTCGACATAAAGGAAGCTTTAAACTGACCTTATATCCCTTCTAACCTTTTATCTCCACCGCCCGTCCCTCCTCCTCCAAAAAGCACTATAAAAGAGAAGATAAAGGGGGGTATTAGGACCCTGGTTCCGTTGCTTAAATCCTTTGCTTTACATACTGTGACAGTCGCAAAAGTCATTATGTTATGTACTCATCTTTATCATAGACGGGTATTTAATTGGAATGCTGCTTCAGAAGAAACTGATTTTGATGATTTAAGAGAAGTTTTGCCGGAGGTCTGTATTCTTTAGGTTTTAACTTTGGGTTCGGCAAAGGAAGCCATAGATTGACACGTCTTGTAAAATTTACTTTCATGTACTTTTCCAGCTTCGTAGCTGTTTAAGTATCCACAATTTTCCTGTAGATGGATGCAGAAGTTATCTCAGCTAGTATACTTAGAGAAGTACTTGAGGCAGGTGCCATATCTATATATGATGTCAGAGATAGGATTGGTACCGGTACTGCTCATCTGTTGCATGAAAGCTTTCGGGTGAAGAACATTTCTTCAAAAGTGGAAATACTGGATGATGACAGTGCTGCTGCCCTAAGGAAGTTCTGCCTTACATACTACGACGTCAGGGCTTTAATTGTGGACCTTTCGCTGAAGCTTGATATGATGAGACATCTAGAATACCTGCCAAGATATCAGCAGCAAGTTATTTCCCTCGAGGTTATGAAAATACATGCTCCCTTAGCACATGCCATTGGAACGAACTCTTTATCCCTGGAACTGGAGGATCTTTCATTCCAATATCTTTTCCCTTATTCTTACCTGTATGTCAATACATGGCTAAGGAGCCATGAGACAGGGAGTAGGCCTCTAATAGATGTTTACAAGGAGCAGCTGCTTCAGGCGTTGAAATCTGATCTCCTGTTAGCAGAGATGGTTGAGGATATCTCAGTGGAAGGTCGATACAAAAGTCGCTACAGTACCATGAAGAAACTGTTGAGAGATGGCCGCAAACCTGAAGAGGTGAATGACATCTTAGGATTGCGAGTCATATTGAAGCCTACTTCTGGAGTAACTGCTTTGGAAGAAGGTGAGAAAGCATGCTATAGGGCTCGTGAAATAATCCAATCTTTGTGGAAAGAAATGCCTGGCAGGTCAAAAGACTACATTGCAATGCCAAAAGCAAATGGCTACAAGAGTTTGCATATGGCAGTTGATGTAAGTGATAATGGTAGGTCGAGGCCACCAATGGAAATACAAATACGGACAATAGAGATGGATATGTTGGCAGCTGGTGGAACAGCATCCCATGCATTGTACAAGGGTGGTCTTACTGATCCAGAAGAGGTAAATACTCTATTATAAGAGGAAGAAAACTTATTTACGTTCCTTATTAGTTTTTATTTTCTGTACCCTCTATATCATTTTTAACTTGGAATATTCTTTGTAGTGGTGCTAAGAAGTAGTCTAGATGTCCATAATGTCTGAATTTGTTAGTTGAGAATTATGTTTGGGACAGAAAATAGAAGCGCATTGGCTCATCATTTTTCTAAAAGCCGTACTAACCTTTTTAACTTGTCTATTATGTGGAATGTTATGATAAGTACCCCGTAGGGTTACTGTTCTGCTGTCCCAACTGGACCCTATATACGAGTTCCATATGCACCAATAAGTAGAAATTAAAACACTAACAGATCCATATTAACTCATATCAGCTAATGCACAGGCAAGGCGCCTTAAGGCCATTATGATGGCTGCAGCTGAACTTGCAGCCTTGCGTCTTAAAGATCTTTCTTCCACAAACCAGAAAGGTCTTCAAGTTGACCACAGAGATCGAGTATTCCGCCTTCTTGACAAGAATGGAGATGGTAAGATCAGCATTGAGGAACTTATGGAGGTAATGGAAGAGCTTGGTGCCGAAGGGGAAGATGCCCGGGAGATGATGCAGCTTCTAGATTCAAACAGTGATGGTTCTCTGAGCTCAGCTGAATTTGACTCATTTCAGAAGCAGGTATTTATTTTTATAATCCATAAGTTCGCAAATAAAGTTTATAAGAGTTGACACGAAAGGCAGATTATCAACTTTACTAGCTAGAATATGCAATGCATGGTAAGACATGTTTTGAGCCTGTTACGCATATCCGTTTCACCTAGTTGCAATTGAATGGAAGTTCAGAACGTATATGTATCTTCGGGCTTCCTCAAAATTTTGATGGCTAATACCTATTATATTATGTGCGGTGAAGGATGAGAATTTGGATCCTTGGTGCCAATCCGTTATTTTCGTTTAGGTTCAACTTCAAATCCTAATCTTCCGGATTAGAAGAGTATGAAAAAATACAAGGGGTCACAGCATTTCATGTCAGAAAGGAGAGATTTGTGCCAAGTAGATGGGTTAAGATGAGATAACAGTAGAGGGTATTATCGGTAGGTAGGATCTTATCAGATCATATGTGCTTGGATCGTGAAGAGCGGTAGGAAAGGATTCATGTCGCTATCACCAACTAGTTTGGGAGGAAAGGCTAAGGTAGGCGAAGGGGACGATGACGATGAACATAAAAAGAGAACATAAACCAAAAATGATAGTTAAACAGGATATTAGTTTCTCCCACTTTTCAACTTCAGGGAAAAAAAAAAATACAAGAATGCTGCTTTACTAAGATGTCTCTTTTTCTATAGGTTGAGCTGATGCGTAATTTGGATGATAGAGATGATCAATACAAGACCTTGTTGAATGAGAAGCTTCACATGGCTGATGGCAGTGGTTTGATTCAGGTATATAGAAAAGAGCTTGGAGACAGGCTTGCACTGAGTTAGTCTTTGCTGATCAGAGTATGGAAACTTCGGAACTTATTTGCTCTGAGACCTATTGCACACTACCTTCTTACACCATGTAAATGAACTTAAGGCTGTATATAAGTAAATTCATGTTTAACACTGTTTTGTCTGTACGAGTTATGGAATTCAGGTTACTGTATTTTATACATTCTGTAAGAAATAGATGGAAATTAAAATAAAACATTCAAAAGAGAAAAAATGCATTTCTGCATATAACCAAGAAGCTTTAGCAGTGCCAATTTTACAAAGAAGTAGCCTCATTAAATATGGATCCAGATGATCACTGCGGTTTACATATGCGTTTTCAACACTTGTATACCAGAGAAGTAAATCTGCTAAAGAATTTAACATGCCACTATAGGAACAAAGAGAGAGATGTATCTTGCATATTAAAGCAAAGATGAGGATAAATGGCTAGTGTTGTTGCTAATAAGCTCTGCGTACATTGCGGAATCCGAGCTTAAACCGATGACTTGTAAGACAAAAAACGAGTGACCGCTGGGTGAGATTCTCGGCGGAGAACTCTCCGATGCTTAAGTCAGAGTGAAGTTATAGAATAGTAACTCTGAAAAAGCATGAATTGTGTCGTTGTCTCATACCTGGAGGGGTAGACCCTTTTATATAGCTGAAGGAGAAGACTCTTAGTAGGATTGGGCCGTGGGCCAGATGTGTTAGAATCTCGTTAGGATCCTCGAGGATCACATCACGATTTCTGATAAGATAATTATTGATCTTTCAGTTTGACTGGGATTGTCGGGTATTCCTCAATTATTGAGAGTTATATTTGAGTTATATCATAAGTCCCCCACTTCCTTAGTTAAAATGTTTGGCTGAGGAAGTTTATACCTGGTGTCTCGAGACATGCATCAGATTTATAAGTGATTCTCATTCACATGTAAGGTAATAATATTTCTCTCTTCCATGTGCTCCGACCTAAGCAGGAGCTTAAGCCTTGGAACTTTGCCTAAGTAGGGTGCTAGAACCCTAGCTCTTGAGAGCTAAGTCTTAGAATGTCGCCTGAGTAGGCTATTTGGAATCATCTTTAAAAAGATGAATCATGGGATCTCGAGATCCTTTAGAGGCTGTGCCCCATGGTAGCCTCTCTCGGGAGAGGACACAAAGCTATGGATGCAAGTTGTTGCATGTGCTAAGTGTTTGAATGTCCTCTTGAGAGGTCACCTCTCCTTTGGAGGGTGTTCATTTTGTGCAAGTGTGTGTTCTTGAGCTCGAGTCGACCACATCATGCTTGCGTTTTACTTTGTCATGAACTCTTATCATCAGCTAAGAGTTGGCAAAGAAGGCTTGCACTCACACTTGGCTGGGTTTTGAATTGACAAAGATGAAGTCCCATAGTCCTTTGCAGTTTCACAGGTTAGAACTGTAGCTAAACCGTTCGGATAGAACTCGAGCTCTATCATGTCACCCTTGGGGGTGTTCGTCCCTCGAGGGATCGCCCTAGAGGGCTGGTGGAGCGCGGAGCTCATGTAATTACCCTCGAGGGTTTGATGGAACTTAAGAGTTCTCGTCGTACACGCCCTAAGGGGCGGATGGAGCTTAAAGCTCATGAAAAATACACTCGAGGGTTTGACAGAACTTAAGAGTTCTCGTCGTACACGCTCTCGGGGGCAGATGGAGCTTAAAGCTCATAAAATATACACTTGAGAGTTTGACGGAACTTAAGAGTTCTCGTCGTACTCGCCCTTAGGGGCGGACGGAGCGCGGAGCTCATGCAATTACCCTCGAGGGTTTGAGGAAACTTAAGAGTTCTCGTTGTACATACCTTGGGGGCGGACGAAGCGCAGAGCTCACACAATTACCCTCGAGGGTTTGACGGAATTTAAGAGTTCTCGTCGTACACACCCCCGGGGGTGAATGGAGCCGGAGCTCGTGCAATTACCCTCGAGGGTTTGACGGAATTTAAGAATTCTCGCCGTACACGCCCTCGGGGGCGGATGGAGCCGGAGCTCATGCAATTACCCTCAAGGGTTTGCCGGAACTTAAGAATTCTCGTCGTACACGCCCTCGGGGATGGATGGAGCCGGAGCTCATGCAATTACCCTCGAGGGTTTGACGGAACTTAAGAGTTCTCGTCGTACACGCCCTCGGTGACGGATGGAGCCGGAACTCATGCAATTACCCTCGATGGTTTGACAGAACTTAAGAGTTCTCATCGTACACGTTCTCGGGGGCGGATGGAGCCGGAGCATTACCCTTGAGGGTTTGACAGAATTTAAGAATTCTCGTTGTACATGCCTCAGGGGCGGATGGAGCTGGAGCTCATGCAATTACCCTTGAGGGTTTGACGGAATTTAAGAATTCTTGTCATACACGCCCTCGGGAGCGGATAGAGCTGGAGCTCATGCAATTACCCTTGAGGGTTTGATGGAACTTAAGAGTTCTCGTCGTACGTGCCCTTGGGGGCGAATGGAGCTCAAAGCCCATGAAAATACCCCTGAGGGTTGACGGAACTTAAAGTTCTCGTTGTTGTTGCCGCGATGCCAAATAAGAAGGAGCGGGTCATGCCCGTAATATGGTTGATGTGGCGAACCTTCCTGTCTGATAAGACACAAGGGATTAAGCCTGTATAAGAATGATCTTATAAAATATGAAGCCCCCCGACCTTTGATAAAGGGTGGATATATAAGATGGCTTTTCAGCCTGTAAGTAGGGCCCGGTCATAAGAAGACCTGTGGGAGCAATATAGAAGACCATAATCTGCTTGCTCGACTGGATGAGTATATAAAGCATGAGGACGTGTAGTCCGTCTAAGCAAGATGCCACTAATGATCAGTAGAGAAGTTGCCGCAGTTTATTGATATACTGAGAAGCAACTAGGTTCAGTTTGCATGAGCTTGAGCTTGCAGTTGTACCTAGCATATTAGTGACGTAATTGGCAAAGTGCTCTGACTCACCATATGCGTTGGTAGCATGCACTGGTGTGAACATTTGACCGTTCATAGTCGGTCACTGTATGACCGGATAGATCACAAGATAATAAGAAATGCCGAGTCGATAAGATGCTGCAGCAGATCCCCAAACACGACTTCAAGTTGTAGGGTGCTGTGAATTTGTTCCTTGCTTATGAAGTGGTTTATACGTCACTGTCGATGCTCACAGGCGCAATTTAACTCTTGCAAGAAATAAAAGTACTTGACTGGAAAAACAGCCTCTGAAGCAAACAAGCATATAACTATGTTTTAACACAGAATTAAGAGCGGTGTTCAGACACCATAGCCCATTAGGGTTTTGCCGGTTAAATGACAAAGTATGTTACACTGCGTGTCACCAATTGAGCTTAAAAAGTCATAATAGTTGGTAATACCTGACATATAATAGACTCGCTCAACTGGATGATGGTAGACCAAAAAGTAAATAGGTCTAGCTAATAGAGGCGCACCAGAAGCAGCCTTCGGAAAGCTTGCAAACGCCTAAAATTCGTAGTCGCTTAATTTTTTAGCAACAAATATGGAATGAAATATATGTCGTTTTAAAGAGTGTGCGACATGTTAAATAAATGAGACCTTGTGGGTCTTAAATTCAAATAGGTCTTTTAACGAGGTAAAAGCTTAATGCTTCAAAAAGTACGTGACCTAAGTCGGATAAATGAGACCCTTGGGGTCTTAAGTATAAATATGCATTTTTCATAGGCCAAAAATCTAATTTCTTTAAAAAAATATGGCCTATGTGGTAGACAAAAGACCCTGTGGGTCTAAAATGTCAATACGCATAATTGTGGGGGTAATGTAAAAAAGAGAGACTTTGACCTTTTGTTTCTCTTCTCGGCCTCTTTCCTTTCATCGACAGAAGCACGGCGATGTGATTTGACCGGTCGACGCATCGCCGGATGGGGGCACCGATTGGTGCTGGTACGGCGGTCGGGTGGCAACGCCACTGCTGGCGTAGATCCTCGCCACTGCGACGAACGGCGGTTGTGTGGCGCCGTCCAGCGCCGGTTCTGGTGGGGATGGAGCTGCTTCTTCCTATTCTTTTCCTTTTCTATTTTTTTTTGTTGTTGCCCCATCAATTTTGCGGCGGCTTGTGATGTTGGTAACCCTGGGGGCGTTGCCTTTTGTCGTGGTGGCGCCGCGGAGGTTGTGGTGATGGCGGTGGAGCTGCCTGGTTGCCGTCGGTGGTGCGCATCTCGACGGGACGGCGGTGAAGGAGCTGACTTTGCCGCGGACAAGGAGCAGTGATTTTTGTAATTTTCAGTTGGAGGTAGCAAGTGCTCGGCGGCCCGCTATCGAGGCTTTGATACATGTGACGACGCAGTGGGTGGCTCTGTGTCGTTTGGCAGCGGCGGAAGCTGCTGTTTTTACGGCGTTTTTCTTCCCCTTCGTATTTTTTTTATTTGGGTTTGTGTTGATCGGAAAAAAGACCCGTTGACGGCTACTGTCAGTGGTGAATGTGTCGTGACTGGGTGACCGGAGAAAAGGCGCCGTTTACAGCAACCTTTGTGGCGGATGACTTAGTGGTTTAGAAGCATACGCGGTGGCGCATATGGGTTGAACCTTGTGGCGGCGCTACTGCCTTGTAGGCGCTGCTGACGGTGGCGCCGTTACTGCTTAAGGTGTTGACCATGGGGGCGAAGTGGTGCTGAGTGGCCTTCTTCATGGCGACTGGATTGTTTGATGGCAGTTGAACTTGGAGACGCGGCGGTTCTGACGCGAGGAGACTGCTTGAACGCGGTTGGGATTGGAGTGTTGAATTTTCCAGGAGTCAAACGGCTAGGCTTTCAGGTTTCACGGATGACATCAATATGTTGCTGCTAAAAATATGCTCCGCGTACATTGTGAAATCCAAGTCTGGACCGATGACCTGCAAGTCTGGACCGATGACCTGCAAGACAAAAATCGAACCGTGTGACCGCTTAGTGGGATTCCTGGCGGAGAATTCTCCGATACTTAAGTCAGAGCGCATTTACAGAATAGTAATTCTGAAAAAGCATGAATTGTGTCGTTGTCCAATACCTGAAGGGGTAGATCCCTTAGTTGTAGGAGAAGACTCCTAGTAGGACTGAGCCGTGGGCCAGACGTGTTAGGATCGCGTTAAGATCCTTGAGGATTGTCACCATCTCTAATAAGATAATTATTGATCTCCTAATTTGACTGAGATTGTCGGGTATTTCTCAATTATTAGGAGTTATATCAACCCGTCCCCCCTCCTTCCCCCCCCCCCCCCCCAAAATAGCTTCTT